>CABPRJ010001946.1:119634-238645 GCA_902439185.1 Cinara cedri | reverse complement strand
GTGGTAGGGGTGGGAGGGGATTTTCTCCCGGGGCCGGAAAATTAAGTTTCGAAATTAACCACGGAACAACCGCCGCCGCGGTCGGCACCACGAGCGGATACCGGACGGTAATATCGTTTGTTGTTGTTTAGCGTTTTAAACGTCCGCCAGGAACCCGAACTTATCAAAGTCGCGTGGCCGAAACATTTTCAACCGATGTTCAAAAGCCCCCGTCCCCCGGTCGACATTTTTTATTTTCAAAAGAAAACTTAAAAAATATCAGTCATACAATCAAACGCGTGGTGCGACCGCATTGCGATAATGCGTTGTAGTCCAATCGTTAAACGCACGAATGTTTGAACGTTTCGAGAGAGACGAAAAAGCAGCGCCCCGGGGCGTTAAAAACGTAAACACGCGTCTCCGGGGTCGGTGTCGTCTACGCCGCACGGATGTAGCACGCGCAACAGTGTGGTGACCGTGTCGCCGGTGTATTAGTGACGATGGCAATAATAATAATAATAACGCAAATACAGTGTACGGTAAAACGCGTAAACACGGGGCGACTTTGACTGCGAAAACGTTTTCCCGGACCTCGTCGTCGCGTTCTCGGACGTTCCCGCGTCGTTCGACGTGCACCCGGGGTCGGTGGCCCGAAGACATTTCGAACAATGCGTTTTACACGCCGGACGATACGGATGATACGCGACAGCGGTCAAAAGACGCGACATTTCGTTCGTCGAAAACGTCGGCTCGCGTTTCCGGAACTCTCGCCGGTGCGCGCCCGTACCCCCCCCCCCCCCCCCCCNCTCCCACCGCGACGACGTCGCCCGGCGCGAGACGCGAGCGCGAGGGACGGACGCGACTAGAAGCGACGACGTGTAGGGGGGGGAGAGGGGGGGAACGCTCGAGCGACTCCGGATTCGAAATCAGCACCCCTCCCCCCGCCCCACTCATCCGAAAAAAACCAACAAAACCGTTTCGCGAACGCCGAAAAATATCGCATACGCGTATTCCGCGATTACAATGCGCGCGTAGCGAACGGAACGAAATGCCGCTGTTGCCTGCGGACAAATGCGCGCGTGCGTGCGAAACACCGTTGCGTCCGAATGGCGTTGGCGCGACGCCCGTGTTTACGTGCGAAAATCGGACGTCGAACGCGACCGTCGCAAGAGCAACAGGGCGATTCGGGCGCGCGTCCGCCGCGGGTCTGCGTGACGTGTCGGTTGTTCCGGCGTCCCGTCCCTCGCCGCCCCATCGCCGAAAAAAATAAAAAAAAATTAACCGAAAAATCCGGCGGTCCAGTCGACGGCGACGGAGCAGACGTTCGACGTCACGGCGCTGTCTGAAACGCCCGTGTTCCGTTATTATCGTTCGTGTACGACGCGCGAGCGAGAGGCGTTGACGCGCGAAATCCTTCGAAATCTTCTTCGGCGCGCTGAAGGCGACGACAACATCGTTACGCCCGGTTTTAATTAAATGTCGCGCGTCTTCTCCTCCACACACACCCCTCCACACACGCGCGCGCGCGCGCGCACGCACACGTCCACCTCACCCGACCGCCCCATCCGCACCCTCCGCCCCATCCGCCGGGGCGCGGCACCCGCGATCAGCCCGCGGCCCGTCGTCGCGTCGGGCGGTTGTCGCCGTCGAAACGACAATAACGACCGAGAACATCAGTCGGCGAACACGGCCGTTTTCTCCCGGGTCCGCCGTGTCGCAATCGTTTTCGCGGCGCGGGCCGCGGATAAAAATAACAGGACGGGCCGCGCGGCACGTTCGTCGGGGTCCCCCGGGGGTTCCGCGGGTCCCGTCGCCCGACCGGCCGAACGGAGAACACAATACGATACGCGCGGAGTGACGTCCGTTCGTCGAATTTACCGTGAAACCCGCAACGGGGAAAAAGGCCGGTCGGAAATCCCGTTGGCTCATATGGAAATTTCCGCGGTTCGGACGAACCGTAGAATTACGTATCGCGGGTTTTATTTAGGCGCCGCGTCCCGTCCCGTCGAAGATTCCCGGACACCGTTGTGCGTGAGGGGTTGTGGAAATACGATAAAGACGGGAATTCAACGTGTGTCTGTGCACGCAACGATATTAACCTTTGCCAACGAAAAACGATTCTGAGCGGATTCCGGTTACACGTGTTCCAAAAGACCGTAATGTTTCCGATTTGAAAATAATACATTTCGTGAATTTTCCCGTTTTCCTATCGTACGCTTTTCCCCGGTTATTTCCGTGTATTGTGAAAAAACCTCTGGGACAATTCAAAAGGACAAAATGTGGACCGCCCCAGTCGGATTTTCTTTCGGGAAAAGCGCCACACTTGAAAATCGGAGCAGAATTTCGGGTAGAAAAGCTGTGCACAGATAAAATAAACAATTAATAAACATCGTTATAAACCCAACGCGTTCCTAGCTCCGCTCAGAATCCAAATTTTAAATAAAATTGACCTGACAATTAAATAACATTATTAATTATCCAGTGTTAATTGTCAAGTATTTCTTATCAACGACAGGGAGCGGAATAGTTCAAAGAACAAGAAAACAATAATTAACAATAACCCCCACCCCCTGAATTATACATACCGTATCACCCTCACCGGTCTATTTTCAATTGTGCGCCGGGATTATAAGATATTATCTAAAGGGGAAAAATTTGAATCCCGTGAAAAACGGTCACCATTATCCCGAAATAAAAATAAATCCTTGATTCGGTTAGTAGGCGCGAAAGCCGGTCGATAATCCGAATCGCGGTCCAACATTGAACAAATATAATTAAAGTAATTATATCAAGCCTATTTAATTATTTTACTAAAATGTGGCATATATGTATTATTGACAAAGCATTACCATCAACTGAACTCCGCTCAGAATCGTTTTTTTCGTAAACAATAGTTTATCGTTGCTTACGGGTGTACATTAAATTGCCTATAACAGCGGCTGCTCCCGTCCTCATTATCAATCCTAGGACGCCTTTTCGTAAACATGCGAACATTTTAAAAATGTTCGATAGCGGTGAATCCGTTTTCGAATTTGAATCTGTCCGTCCGTATTGTTTCGCCGGGCTTTCCATGCAGGACCGAAACCGCACTGAAATATACACGCGCCCGCCGCCTGCGGTCCCCTTTAACGCACGCACCGTGTTTCGACGTCGTTCCGTCGCGTCTTTGCTCGTTCGTACGGTTTTGTTCCGCGGTTTTTTTTTAAATTTTTTTTTAATATAACAAAAACAACAATAATATTATAACGTACGACGACAAATTACTATTATTTACACCGGAACGACCGCTGTATAGCTGACGCGGTAATCTCGCCTCGTGGAACGACCGTGAAATCGGTTCGGTTTAGTAGTCTTTATATACATATATACATTTGTATTATTTCGTAAGGCTCACGGCTGGCCGCGGCACGCGGAACAAATCGTATTTGCGCGCTCTTTCCATAAAAAAAAAAAAATAATAATAATAATAATAATAAAAAAATAAATAATAATAACAATAATAAAAAAAAAAAAAAAAACACTATAAGCCTCCGACACTCTCGGCGGGTACGGCGCCAAACTTTTTGCAAGCAACCGCTGTGCGCGTTCCTGCAAATCAACATCGTATTATCTCTGTATTATAGAGATTTTGTGTGTATATTTTTATACTTTGTTTTTTTTTTTTTTTTACGTGTCCTTCCCGCACCATCGTTGTTTCGATGCGCGCGCGGTAAATTGTCATTTTATCTACCAGCCGCGAGAAAACCGACGGAAAATAAAACTTTTAAACAATATTATACGCGAGGTGAAAAAAAAAAATCCCTACCGCGGCGTGTGCTACCGTATAAACAAAACTATCGCCGCGTATGTATCGCGATGGTGTTTTCGTGTGTTTACGGGACGGTAACGGTCTGGAAAACAACAGGTTTTCGATACGAGGCGATGTTATCATTAATCGCGTTCGTGATTCACGGCGTAACACCGTTGGTCAGAAAAAAAAAAAAAAAAGAGACTAAAACTTTTTCGAAAACACGTCTCGTTCTATCAATATCGATAGTGTTCAAATGTCAGTGTTTGGGGCTTTTGCAGTATACGCGTGTGTAGCGATGTGTACATAATATTATTCCCGCGAAAACGGGATACATACAGTATAATATGCGATACACGAACGCAGTGGCGCATTTCGGGGAGGCCGGTAAAGTGATCCATTTCGCACGGGGCGACAAGACGTCAAGAGCGGAGAAATTCGAATCGTTTTTGGTGGTGATTTTTGCAGAGAAATGACAAAGCGAGGTAAGGGATCCAAAGTTGTTTTGGCACATGTGCGTGTCCGCGAAAAGGGACGGGGCGTTATTTCGTTTTTACCGACGGCGGAGGGGAGGAGTGGGTAAATATCCTAGACGCGCCGACACTGCGATGATACGGTAAATGCAAAACTTTGTTCAAAAAAATTTGTCTGCGACGAACCGATGGACAATAGTTTCGCGATTTCGCAATGTTCGACAGTTTTACGATAATATTCGTTAAAACCGCACCACGGAGGACTGCGCAACAACGTAATAATCTAATCGTATTATTATTATTTCCCGGGTACGTTGAGCGGAATCGAGTTTTTTTTTTTTTTTTTTTTTTAAACTGTAACAAGTAAGTATACCTTTTATATAATTCGTACGGATACTTTTATATTTTCCGGCGCGGCACGACTGCGCCCGTTCAACCCTTTTACCGGCGAAAAAGGCAACGCACCGGGAAAAACGTAGGCGTTTTTCTTTTTACCCGACGCATCGACAACACGCGTTCAAATTTATTTTCACCGCCAACAGATGTGTCCGTTTATCGAAACCGTCTGTATTCCGACAACAGTCAACCGCTCACTCGAATACGGAATCCGACCGCGAAAAACGGTCCGTTTGAATGGGGGCGCGCTGTCGCGCGTATACCGACGGCAACATTACGATATCGTCGTGCACCGGCAGACCGCGAGCCCGTAGCCGTATCGGTTTCTCAGATAAGTCGGTCGATGTCCGTGGCTCGTGGGCCATTTGTAAGCGAAAATTTGTAACGCGCGAGTCCAGCCGTTTCTGCGGATTGTCCACAAAAGTTTAAATGGCCGCCAACCTCCGCGAAACTCGGCCGTTTTATCATGTCAACGTTTTCGACGCGCGCCAAACTGTCGTTGGCGATTCGCGCGTATTTAAAATCCGTGAGTGATCTTTTCCCCCAATTAATAACGCGGCAATCACCTCGATTGCTGTGCGCGCGCGTTCGTTACGATATTATCGCAGGAGACGTTCGGGAGATCGGACGGGACGCAACCGCGAGGACAGCGCGTGCATTTTTCAGAGCGCGTTCGCGTGTTACGTCCCTATATTTCACGGGGATAACGACGCACGACGGTTTTTGAGGTTTTTGACGGTTTTTTTCACGGAGCGTACACGCGACATATTATTGCCGCGGTTCCGGCGCTCGTTCGAGCGTTCTCAATAAGTAAATCCGATCGTTTCGAAAATAAATAAACGAACGAGCGCGGTTGTTATTACGATAACAACAAAATGTTTACCAGACTCTAGAGACTTTACAAGTCGTACTAATTCCGTCCCCGGAGAATTTCGAAAATCTGCTATGCATACCGCACATAATATAATACTATAGAGATTTTCCGGGAAATTATTAATGTACGAGACGGTCATTCATTATTATATAAAATGCGCGGGTCGAGATTACATTTGTACGAGTAAATACGAATCAGACTCGTCCGTTTTGTACCAAATGTAATTCGAATAAAAATTCGTCTACGTCAATAACGTACATAATAATGATAGGATATATATAATAGTATCGTTTCTAATTTGGAACAGAAACCGTTACCGCGTACGTTTTCCCGGATTTTTCCTCTCCCGGTTATTGAGAAAACTACGGGGAAACTAATCTCCCGAGTGCGCCGATACCAGGCGACATTCGCTACCAGAGACCGCCGCCTAAAATTTAACAAGATTCCTGATAGGAAATTCGTTTATGGACGCGAAAAAAAGAACAAAACGGCCGTCGTTGTAAAACCGATACGTTTCTCGTTGCGCTCAGAGTGGAAAATACGAAACCCGCGACCATTACGCCGGGACGTCCTTTAAATAGGTAACTTCGCTCGGAGTGAAATTTATCACCCGATAATACACGTTTAAACGCCATTAGTAAATGATAATTAATTAACTTGTATCAACAAAAAAAAAAAACACCTCTCGGAGTTCGAATTTTCGAATTCCACAAAGTCTTGCCTTCAAACTCCTACGAACGCAATCCTATATAAACCTTGTAGTAGGTCGAAACTTCGATAATAATAAGTCCAGAACAATGTCATTCCCTGTACGAACAAATCATTTTATACGTATAATAGATTGGTGCGGCGGACATAAATTATTATAGACGACTGTCTGTGAAAAAGTTTTCGACGTGTCCGACGAAGACCCGCAGGACTCGCCGCCGGAATAGATTGCAGAGGACGAGTACCAAAGGAAACACATATTATATTTATGGCTGTGTTCAATCGAAACGACTAGTGTCTACGTCGTGCTCTTCTCATCGACTCGTTACCGGTAATAATTCAATGATTTGGTTTCAAACAATTATTAATAAATAATCCTATTAAAAATACACACAGAATTTTTTTTTTTTTTTTTTTTAAACTCTTATATTTTTATTGAAACAAAGGTGAGACCGTAGCAATAAAATAAATATTAATAAATATAAAAAAACTGTATGTAATCAATATTAAAATGTAGAATTATATAATTTAAATGTGACTTCGTATGTCATTTGCCAAACAAATGTTGGTATGTATATACAGAGTGATTATTTTTACCGAATCATTTAAACTTTATTTTAAAACCATTTATAATTTTTACCTCCACTCTGTATACCTTAGGCGTAATAAATAGCGTATCTATTTTCAAATTGATAAATCGATAACTCTTACTCCGGCTTAAACTTCGAATGCTTATAACTCATAAACGGTAAATCGTATTATTAGTGTTGCGCATCATATCAAAATATTTCTAGGCGAATATTCTCTATTCGAATCTGTGTTCGATTGGGGGAGTTCCTGTTTGAGTTTTGAACGTATGCTATTATTTATGGTACGCGGAGGGTGGGTGAAAAGTTAAAAATAGTTTTAAAACACAGCTTAAACGATTCCACAATAATTCAAAAAAAAATTTAAAAATAACAGGAAACAAATTCGCATCGAATCGTCTCAGAAAATTGCCAGTTAACAAAAAAAAAAAAAAACCACTCGGTAATTTATTGGTTCGGTTCAAATCATACTTGATAAGGATTTGTTTCACATGACAATATGACGTCACGCTTATTAACACCCACAGTACCGGATTAGGTCTGCGCGCGTGCTTGGCACGAACGGCCGTTAGCTTAGTCATTTGAATACCATAACAACAATAATACGAGAGTGATAGCGATAGCGGTAGCGGCAACGGTCTATTTTGCCACGTCAATCAGACGTTTTTGTAAAAACAAAAACGCGCAAATAACAGAAAACAGAGACGGACAGTAGATGTGTGATGATGGCCCCGTGAGCGGAGTATGATATTGTGTGAGCCCGAAATAAATAAACGGGTAAAAGCGTACGATATTTTTTTCGATTTTCTGTTTATTCGATTTATTCAGCGTCAATACGGAGCTTATGAATATAACGAATTAAACATTCGTTTTTTATTGTGTGTATTTAGATAAACGCATTCAATAACAGTGTAAAGAGACCGATGGCATTTGCGGACAGAACAAAAATCTTTCTTTTCTCCATTTTAGAACTCTGCTCGTTCATTTGACGGCATATCACATACGGTAATACAATAACAGTTAAAACACCACCCCCCCCCCACTCCCCCGAAAAAAAAGGCGCTTTTTCCAATGAATATTTAATTTGAAACAGAAACATCCGTATTTTATACATTTTAAAATCGAACAAATATACATATATTTTTTTTTATTTACGGAAACACGAGTGGCCCGAAATTCGCGGGCTGCAACGGCACACTCAGCCCCATCGGGTGGAAAATATTATTTTTTGTATTGTTTATTACCGGCCGTCGGATTCTTGGTTCGCGACCATCGGTTGCGACCACCCACCTATATTTTATTCCACGCTTTTTCCCGTAACGCCGTCCGGCCGAGGAGACCGATGGTCGACAATTACCGTGCTGCTAGCGGCGGCGTACGCGGACCCGAATTTTCGCGGGAGACGGCGATGCTCGCCAACCAGAAGACCGCGGGTCGTCGGGGGCGGTAAACAAGTGATAATAATTCTTATTGTCGCGCCATGAAAATTTCGGGTCGCCCCCCTACTAACCTCTTAAACCTCTTAATAGCCCGTACGAATCCGGGCAAGTCGGACGTTAAACACCGGTCGACGATACCCGCCGATCGACATTACACTGTTCGCCGTTCGGTTCTGTGTTGTCGTTGTCGGTTGTGCGAAAACGTATCGGACCAAAGCGTTTTGGTCGCGGTCAATCACAAAGACGGTCGATAAATATGCAAATAAAAAAATGTACGCATAAGAATTAAAAAAATAATAAACAGAACAATGAATGCGTCGTCTGGAGTATTATGATGGTTGTACTATACGACCGGTTTAGAATTAAAAATTAATCGTCAGGTATAACGCAGTCGAACTGTAAACCGCGATTGAATATCAAAAATTAAATGACGGGTATGAATACGTAGAAAAAAAAAATCATACTGATCGGTCGGTTTTACATAGAAATAATTAATTTTAATACGAGAGATTATTTAAAACGGATTAATATTAGACATAAAAGTAAATAATAACCAAATAATTTAAATTCCCAAACATATCCATGTCTAATAATTACCAATTTTCAATAATCTCTCCTATTAAAATAAATTATTTCTGTGTAAAACGGCAAATTGGTATGAATTTTTTTTCTATGTGATCTTTCGTTTAATTTTTTATATTCAGTCGATTTTTACATTTTAACTGTGATATAAGCCTGATGATGAATTTTTAATTCGAAACCGGTCGTATAATACTCCAGGCGGCACGTTCATTCTGTTATCTATTATTATTTTATTTTTATGTATACATTTTTTAATTATATATTTATTTACGAGTTTTAACCATTTTAATCATTTTGTTTTTACTTTATTATTATTTTTTTTTTTTAATAAATTTTAGTATACTCTCGAGTGAATATATAGGTTCTTCTATCTGGTCTCCGTACAAAATCGGTAGGTACATTAAACAAATATTTTCAAAGAAAATATAACAATCACACTACGATGCATGTGCAATCTCGTAGGTATTATATATGTTTCACCATAACATGACACATATATTGTTGACCAAAAAGCATCACTATCGACCGAACTCCGCTCAGAATCGTTTCTTTTTTAAGCGATGGTTTATCGTTGCTTTCAATACATTAAATTGCCCGTAACGGCGACTGCACCTGTCCCCGGTTATCTTCGGTCGTCTTAATTTATTGCCAATGATTATGCCCGCAAATATTATTGCTATTTGTTGTTCGTTTAGCGTGTTTAACATATTGACCGTGTCGGTTATCGCCTTTATAAACAAAACCAAACCGTCGTACAACGCGACGTGACCTAACGCACGGGCATCGCTCAGGAACGCGTTCACAATCATAACGATAATGATATTTTATTATTATTATTTTTTTTTTTTGTATCCGTCTTACACACGTAGTTACCAAGACGGAAATACGAATTGTCGGTTATATTGTAGCGCAATAGATACAGGACGTATATTATATTATTTTCAACTGACCGCATCGAAATAACGACGGTTGTAATAAACCAAATTGAATATTAGTTTAATAGGTGCACGCGAGAAAAAATAATATTATGTTGTGCAACACACACAATATTGTACAAATATCGTTATAAATGTTCGTTGACTTTTTACATTTTCTTTTTTTTTTTTTCGATACGATAATATGCACGGCGGTTGTTAAAGAAAAAAAAAATAAAAGCACTTAAAAAAAAAAAATCGTAAAGAATTAAAAAAAAAAAATAATAATAATAATAATAAAAAATCGTCGAAACCGCATAAAATCAATTTAAGATATTATACAATATTCGTAAAATACGTCCTCGAGTCGTTGAACAATCTCATCACGAAAGAATGTGCGCGTGTGTCGCTATTGTAGGCGGGGAATTAGGGACAGTGGGATGAATAGAATCGTTTAATTTATATTTGTACCGCGACGGTAAATAGTTGGGTTAAACGTGTTTTGAAACGCCAACTTTAAACGAGTAAAAAAAAAACCAATATAGTAATTGTAGTAAATAAAGATATAAATATGAAAATAAAATTAATAAATGAACGGATGCGCCGCCTGGAGTATTATGATAATTGTACTATACGGCCGATTTCGAATTAAAAATTCATCATCACAGTATATTACAGTCAAAATGTAAAACGCGAATGAATATAAAAAATTAAATGAAGGAATACACATAAAAAAAATTACACGAGCTCAATATCATCTACAATACAACCCGTAAAAATAATTTCAATTTAAATACTATTCAAAAGAAAATTTAGAAACATATTGAAGAAAAAATAATACACAATTCGCCAAATAATGTTGTAGTATGAAATATCAAAATAATATGACTGACGAATTCGCTAAAATTCTGAACAATAATGCAAAATAATGTAAAAATCCGTTTTAACACTAACAACAATATTTAATCAAACAAATAAAAAATAGGACTTGAAATTTCAATAAAAACCTCTCATCTTATGAAAATGCTGGCGTATATAAACTTAAACGTAACCGTAATGAATTCTATATGGGCAAGACAAATAGAAACTTTGAAATAAGACACGAAGAACACATTTCGGAAATAAAATTTAAAAAAAAAACTTGCCCCTAATTCAAATTTCGCTAAACACGTTTTTATAAAATAACCATACAATACAAGTTTCGATATTAGTTTATGGCAGACATGTGAAATATTAAATACACAAAATAACATTTACGTCAATTCAGTTTTAGAAGAATCACACACAGACAATGGAATAAAGAAAAATAATTGTAATAATATTTTAAATGTTCGAACCGATTTTAAAAATAGCATCTAATATCAATACATTTTAGATAATAAATAATAACCGAGTAATTTATATTGTCCGACATATCTATGTGTAATAATAACCCATTTTAAATAATCTCTGCTATTAAAATAAATTATTTCTGTGTAAAAAGACCGATGTGTGCGTTTTTTTTTTTTTTTTTTTTATATATTCAGTCGCGTTTCAATTCGAAACCGGCCTGTACAGTGCAATTATCATTACACTCCGGGCGACGTATTCTTTCGTTTATTTATTTTGTATTTACTTTATTATTTTATTAATACAGTAACGTTTACATTAATATTCGGAAAATTGCAAACGCCCGTTGTTTACTCGAAAATCACCGCGTCTAGAAAAGTCCAATATAAGTTATAATGTGAAAATTTCCGCTATCAACGATTGTTAAAAAGCGAGTTACAGAAAAAAAAAAAACGAAAATAATAAAATCAAAAACATTTAAACCGTTATTTGCCACTGACTTTTCAGAGTTTTTCGATTATTAAGAAAACCGCGTGTAAAATTACCTCCGGTAATGCACCGACCGAGCAAAAACAAAAGTCTTTAACATACAAGCAAAAAAAAAAAAACCGTAAAAAAAAAAAAATAAAAAGTACACATCGCAGTTAAACCGATATTTCTCGCACCTCTCGGATACATTAAAAAAAAAAAACAACGAACTAATAGCCCGGAAAAATTAATTTAATCCTATTAAAACAAGATTGTTGCGTAAAAAAAATATGCAGGTATATTTTTAATTTATATCGCAGCGATATTATGTGAAACTTGTAAAATTAATATTCGTTCAAAATGTTAAAATAATACCTATCATAGTACTTAACTCGTTTTAATATGGGTATATACCCACTGCAGTAACGATTAATTTTTACGAGTACGTTCACGAAACACAAACTTTTAATTATAATCGTAAGAACAAAATCCAACGCTTTCCTGTTGTCCATAACAACACGTCGTTCCCCTTAAAACATCTATGTGTTGCGTTTATAACGTCCGTAAGACTGTGTGTATAGTCGCAGGTTCAATTTTATACACGCGAACCTCTCCGTTGCGAGGCGTTTAAACACATTAACGTCAATAATAATATTCCTCTGTTTACTATCCTACAAAAAAAAAAATATTACCCATACCTGTTAATATACCGCGGGAAAAATTGTCGACTCGAAAAAAACACCACACTGATAAAAACAGAAAAACAAATTCTTCGGACCACCGCGTTAGACCATTGCGCATTGTTGATGGGAACTGTTAAGTTGGGTGTGCAACGAACGGGCGGTTCAGTTCGTACATTATACTGGTAAAGCAACGTTCGGCCATTGCAATCGAAAACCGTAAACCGATTCTGAGCGGCACTCGGTAAACCGCGGTGAGGTTATTTCAGTCGTGTCGTTTTCCCGTATTGTCGTATTGGACCGTCCGGAAATCCGCAGAAACACAACCGAGTTTTTTTTCAATTTTTTTATTTTTAGTAAAACTATTGGTAATTTCGTAAAAAGTTTCCCGTGACGGTTACCCACCGCGGCTTTTGAAATACAACGTGGAAATATCGAAGGCGTCTACACCGACCGATGAATCGTCCCCGGGACGGCGGTGCTGAGGAAGGGGGAGGGGGGGGAGCGAAAAAAATCGCGTATTTTAGAGACGTTAACTACCGCGGCCCCTGCTCCCCGGCAATAGTTCACTCGCAGAATCTAAAAACGATATCGGCCGTCATAGCGATCGGTACGAATGTTCGGTCGTGATTTACGGTTTTGTCGCGACCATTTGCAAAACGCAGCAGTGCTCTTGCAGCAGTAGTACACCCGTGTCTATCGTAGAGCCCGGTCGAGCGTACAGCATTTTATTATGACACGCCGCACTGTGCGAAACGCGGTACGCCTTTGGTATTCGCGTTTTCGAAATGCGCGCATCGAACGCGGATGACACGGAACATTACGGTCGGCGGGCAGTCACGCGGCGGCCGTCTTGTCGCCCCCATCGTTCCGACGGGAGAAACGCGTGGGGGAATTTTCGCGGCGACACGACAGTGTTCGCGGACCGAGCGGAGAATCGTTTCCGCCGCAGTGCGAACGCGACGGAACCGACGGAACCGAACGCCGGCATTCAAACACGACGTTCAATTTCTCGGGCTTGTCCGCGCGTGTCGGCAATCGAAACCGCGGAGAGCCGGGCGGCCGGACGTTGGTTTGTTCGTGTCGAACCGAGCGCTCGAAAACGTTTTCGAGAATTCCGAACCCGCTCGGGCCGCGCACTTGAGCCGCGATAGGCGACCGGCGGACGGCGGGCGGTATGCGAGCGTTGCGGGCGGTTCGCCGATCGGTAAATGGGAAATGGGAAACGGGAAGAAAAAAAAAAAAAAACCGAATAAACGCGCGTTTCGGTACTTTGGTACCGAATACACCGAAACCAAAAAACAACTTTCAGTTTTCGCAGACTCGAACCGTCGACATGGATTTCCGGTAAGAACGGTCGATGTGGTGCGAGAAGGTGAATTATTAACCGCGTTGTCGCGTGATTGCGGGTGTTTTTTTCGTTTTTTGCACACCCCTATAGACAGACCTCCTCTACGAATCGTCCCGGGTGGGGGGGGGGAGGGGAGGAAACGCGATTTCGTATGCGCGCGACGTCGGTGTATCGAGGACGCGAACCACGGTATATTTACGATCAAATTTCGTGGAGTTTTTTTTTTTTTTCCCCACCGATAATAGTGCCAGTTTCGTACGGAATATTATCGTTCGAGAGCGTTCGGTTGAGTCGGCCAGGTCCAGCTGTGTAACAACGGAAAACGAGCGGGGCGGAAAAATAATCGACTGCTAGACGGCTAGAGCTCACGGGCGTTCACCCCGTGCCCGCCTCTCCACCCCCGCCCCTCGCACCTTCCCCGCCACCCCGGCCACAGTTCGAGAGTAACAATAACAACGCGGGGTCAAAACGTTCGGGTGCAGCAGACAAAACGGATGGCTTTAACCGCCCCGCATTACAACGGTAATAGTAATAATAATAACACGCCCGGGCGCCCGTGTGACGTCATATTGCGCAGGCCCGTGTTGACCGCGGTCTTTGGGGTTTGGGGGGGGGGGGGGGTGGGGCACGGTGATTTATTCGCGCGTGCGTATCCGCGGTCGGAATACAATAACGACAATAACGACAATAACGACAATAATAATAATAATAATAACGATATCGCGTACGCACAGATAACGACGCTGCGGTACGGTACGCGCGCGGGAGTAGTTACGCGGGCACACACGTGTTGTCTATCACTTCGCCGCGTAACGTTGCGGCGCCCGCGCGTCACACGCACACGCGTTTCGGCCGTTTTACGCGTAATTTACGCGCGGCCGTCGCGTCGCACAACACGCCCGCCGGAAAACTCGACGGCGTTTATTCGCGTGTCGGCCGCACACGCCCGCCGGGTCCCGGGCACGACGGCAACAACAGCGGGTACGCGCGCCGCGGACACTTGTTATCGGCATCCGCTGTTTGTCGATCGATCGCCCCGCGACGCGATAATGACGCGACAATATTATCGTGTATTTTTTTTTTTTTTTTATTGGCTTATTTACCGTTCGACATTTTGTAATATCGAAAACGGCCGATCGACGCGACGATAACCGTGTGCGGAGTCGTCGTCGCCGAGGCGTTCTTGTGTACAATACAAGGCCGAGCACGGTGTTGCTTCGGTTCTTGTTTCCTCCGACGTCGGGACGGTCCGGAAGACGGCGGCGCGCAAACGCCGAGCCCGTAAACCGCGCGCAATTATTATTACGCAAAGCCGTCACGCGGTGCACGTGCATGCGTATGCGAACGTACGCGCGGCGTAAACGACGCGCCACCACTCGCCCGCCCCTGCCGTCGCCGAATAAATGTCGCGCGATTATTACGCGACCATTGTATACGCGTGTTACATGCGCGTTCGTTTTGCGCGGATTTTGTTTTTTTTTACATCGCGCTACGCGGGGTAAAAGAAATAGTCTGCAGTGACATTTTGTTATTATTGTTTTTTTTTTTTTCGGCTCCCCCCCACCTCCGTTTTCGTACCCTACTTCGTCCCGGATCCGAACAGTACGCGCGCACAAAACATCGTCGTGACGTTGCGCATTCAGAATACCGAGGATTTCCCCCGTCCCACCGGCCCGTCGCTAAATACGGCGATAACTGTTGGCGCGTAGGCCCGCGAATCCGTGGTCACGGGCGCTGGTCGCGTCGGACGCGACGCGGGCGCGGCCATTCTTACGCCGCGACAACCGTGCCGAACGGGTGACGCCGCGCGTTACCCGCGAATCGCGTGAAATCGTCGCCGAAACGATTACAAAAAAAAAAACTACGGGCCGTTCGTGTTCGGGACGGCGCGCGGTACGGACAGCCTGTCGCCGCTACTCGTTTCGTTCGCCGCACGCGATTGTGTTTCACCGTCCGGTAACCGCGATGGGTCGGTGGGTGGTAACCGGTACGTGCCTCGACGATCGTCCGCCCGGCAACCCGGTGGCCGCGGAGCGCGCGCGTCCACGTTTACGCGGCCGCCGCGTTTGTTTTATTATTATTTTTTTTTTTTTCCCCCGTTTCCGTTTTTACACTTCGGCGTTGTCGTCGCGGCGTACGCGCGGAAAACTTTACGCGTCGTATAGAAAAAAATCGTTTTTCATTTACGCGGCGGCCGGGACGATGGTGGTGGTGGCGGTCGGCGGCGGCGGCGGCGGCGATGGTGGCTTGCGGTACAAATGAAAAACGATTTTTCGCCGGGATTGAAAGCGCCGTGCGCGCCCGTGCCGCGCGCAGAATCCGCTCCGAACTTACGGCTCTCGCGAGAGTATAAAACGAAACGTACACAGCGCGCACACACGCGCGGACCACAATAATAATTTATGGTAATCGTTTTGTTTTTGTCGTTTTATACGCGGTATATTGCGGCAGCGCGCGCTACGCCGGTTATCATAATATATAAACTTTTAAATTTCCAAACCCCCCAACCCCGCCCCTCCCGTCGCTGCGCCGCTCCCCCCGTCGCACCGGTTACGCGCACCTAGCAATATATAAATGCATCGTACAAATTGTGTTTTATTCACTGCGGAGAGCGTTTACCCGTTTAACGGCCCGTATAATATTATTATTATTGTTGTTGTTGTCGCGATTATTATAATGTTACGCGTTTATTGTAGGCGGGCACATTCGTTCGCGTACGGCGCGACACTGCGGTATACATACACGTACGCGAATAAAATAATAAAGTTCTTTTCGCGAATATCCGATCCCGCCGCCGCCGCCGCCGCCGCCGCCAATAATTTATCGTTTGCATATTTATACGCGGGGTTCTCGTTTTTTTTTTGGAATTTCGAAAACACCCCGGACCCGCCGTCGTGTCGTTGGTCGCCGTAAACGACGAACTCATACCGCGTTCGCGCGCGTCCCGGGGGTTCCGAACGGTTACCGAATGGGGGGGGGGTGGGGGGTATTTTCCGTAGAATTCTTTCGTGAATTTATACCGGGATCCGGAATTGCGCGAATCGCGCTCACGAAAGAAAAAAAATCGTCTTCTATTCCGATGAGTCCGTTATGTCCGACGCGACTCAACGAATCACAAAATTCTCAAATCGGCTTTTTTTTTTCTTTTTTACGGTCGTTTATAAATACGCGTGATTTCGAATTCCTGCGGAACAAGTGCGACCGCACAGCCGCAGTGTACGCGACAGAAAGAAACGTTATCAGTACGAACTGGTATCACTGAACGTACGTCCGGTCCTAAATAGGTGTATGATTTCGTTAACTGCGGACGAAATAACGGAGACAAGTGCGCGCGGTGTATTCGAACCGCGCGATTCTCGAAAACCCCAATGGACAGGTCGTGTGTGCCCCCCGGGCGTTCGGCGATTCATAACAAAAACGATTACGGTTAATAAGTCATCGAAAGCATTTCGGACCCCGGAAATTCGATAAATTTAACGAATTCCAATACGTTTGCTGCGGCAGGGCAGGAGTACTGTTGGGACGGAGGGGGCGGACGGAAAACGTTATCGGTGATTCGAGGTGAAAATACTCCGACGGGCGCCGCTGCATCCGGACATTGTTGACACGTCGGATATCGCCGGCAAAACAAACAAAACGCCTGTAATATCGTTTTGAAATCGAACGCCCCGAGCCGCGTCGTTTCGGACCGCTAGGTGTCGGCGGACGCGGCCGCGGCCCGCGCGGTCTCGACGCTGCGCGGATCGAATTGCGCGCGGCTCAATTACGTTACCCGAAAACCCCCGGGTGTCCTCGGGCGCGCGCGACGCCCCGGGTTCGCATGGCTACTAATTTCGTAAAGATTACGTCCTTTTCGTAGCGTTAAACTATTATTGTACACTATACGCGCTGCACTGCGCGTGTACCGCACATACGTGTTGGGTACCTACAATAATAATAATACTGTACCGGCGTGTATAAAATACGCGTCTGGTCGTCGTTAACGGCAAATGTGCGTACGCACATAATCGTAAAAATCCGGTGTTCCCCCGTCGTTCCCCGTGTATCCCGTACAATATAATACGTACATACGCCGTCGCCGTCGGCCGCTGCGCTCGGCGTCAAACAATTGAGCGCGCGCGCGCGCACTGTCACCGTGCGCCGTACCGGTTCGCCGACGCCCGGGTACGATTGTTCCGTTCGAAAACGAATCGGCCGCACGCGCGCAACGTAATTTTTTCACCGATTTGAATTATTTCGCATTCGACATATTCGCACATACCCAAATGGCGGTCAGAACCTGCCGGTCGGCCGTTCGATAAAAATGGCCGGGCGATGTGAGCCTCGTCGACCGCGTAACCGTTGAACAACCGCGAATACCAAAGGACAGTGCGTATCTTAAGCGCGTATTAGCGGACAAAAAGACCCGGTCTAAAATCCAAAAAAAAAAAAAAAACGAGGAACCGATTTGGATCAGTCGTGTAAACAGAAAAAAAAAAAGCGAAACATTGTCGCGGCAACGAGTAGGCCCGGGGAAACCGTTCGACTTTACAGTGACGGCTGCCCGCGGGTGTATAACGGGCCCGTGGTAACCGCCGGGAAACGAAACAAATAATGAACAGTATTTCCCGACCGTTTTACCGGCGATTATCACGAACCGCGTGATACCGTGCGATTACCGGCCGCGCCACGGAACCGGCGGCGTTCGCAGCGGTGTGGCCGTCCGATATCGCCGACAGTGGTCGGGTATCAGAGATTCCGAGATATCGCGCGCCCGCGGACTCCCTGCTGCCCGGCGCGCGCGGCCGTCGCGACGGCGAGGGCGGCCACGGGTCCACGACCGACGGGGGGCACTAGCCGCGATCGGACTGGCGACGGGTTTTCGAACGGCCTTCGCCCGTTTCGGCACTTTAACAACGTTTCGCCGCGGGTCCGCGCTGGACGCAGTTCCAGTCGCCGCGTCGCCGGGGCCGCGAAAACGATACGGAAAACGGTCCGGTTTTCCTCCCGCTATTGTCACCGTCTGTTCGTTTTCTTTTTTTTTTTTTTTCCTCCCGTCTTCGCGCGGACCGCCGCGCCCGCCACTCGGCCGCACGCCGCGGCACTCCGCGACGTCGTCGCCCGCGGTTGACACCGATATTTAATACGGACGAGCGCGGCGGAAATAACGCGAACGGAAATAAACGCACCCGCTGTACGCGCACCAACAACGTTTTACACACTTTATCTCGCGTATCGCGTTACGCGTGTAGGTACGCACGCGATAATAACGCGGTGCGACGTACGTGTGTGTGTTACGCGCGGCGGCGGCGGGGACAGGGCCGACGGGACGGGATTTGCGAGAGGGGGTGGGGCAGAGGAACGGCGACACTCGTCGTGTCGTCACGGTCGCGAACGCACGACCGCCGCGAACACGTTATCTCATTGTTGTCCGACAAAAGACGTCGGCGACGATTTAAGCGCTCGAAAACGTTCACGCCGCCGGGACCCGGAGTCGAGTGGCGGGCGATGCGTACGACACCGCTGCGGCCGTCCGAACGCGGGCGCGCTCGTCGACGGATCGCCTAAAATTTCGTATCGCCGTACGTCATTGTTTATCATTATTATCATTATTATTATTATTATTATTATTGATGTTATTATTATCGTCGTCGTCGCCTTAGTTATTGTCACGGCGTAAAGCGGACGAGCGGCGTAACGCGCGCGGCGCAGGGCGAAACGCGCCGGACCGGTGGGAACACCCCGCGTGTCCCGTTTTTCCGCGTTTACCGCGCGCGTTGTTATTTTCGTCACAATCCATTAACGCGGTTGCCGTTGTCGTCGTTGCCATATCGCGAAAACACCGCGGTCGCCGTAAATACGCGTACGCGAGCGCGTGTTCTTAATGCGCGCGGACGCGTAGTATTCCGGTCGATATTATTCGCGGGAATAGCGCACGACGGCGATCGTAACGATAATGCCGTCCGACCGTCGAAACCCGACGCCGCGGCCCGTACGCCCGCCCGCGCGACCCGCGAAAAGTGACAACCCCCCCCCCAACCGAGCTTCGCCCCGCCGGAATTCCGTTCCGCGCGGCGCTACGGCGCGGTCCGGTACGCGCGCGCGGTAAAACTGCGGCGACCGTACGACGGGCACGCTCTCGCGCAACGCCGTCCATAACGACATTATTGTTCGACGAGCTTTTATTTCGAACATCATTTTTTTTATTTTTTTTTTTCTAATAAACGACATTGTAACGAAAATGTGCACCTACGTGTCGTTCGTTTGTCGCGGGTCCGCGCACTCTGAGCGCCGTTGCATAATTTATTCGGCCGCGATGTCGTTTTGCGCGATAACCGCGGCGGCGCGGGTAACACGCGGGCGCAGTGCTGTGATACGATGTCGCGCCGCGGTCCCGTAAAACACACACGCACACACACACACACACACACACACGCACACACACACACACACACACACACACACACACGGAATACGATATTTCACGCGTACGCCGGCCACTGCGGGACGGTGTCGGTACAACCGGCGCAGCAACCGCGGTCGACCGATAACTGGATAGCGGCCGGCCGGTACAGTAGCGGTTTTCCCGGTTTTTTCGATTTTTCCCGCCGTTTTCACGTTTGAAATTGAATTCCCAATTTAGAAAAGGATCGCGTTTCGTATCTATACACGCGGTCAAACGTTTTTTTACGTTTTCGCAAACGTAAAAACGGCGGGATAATTTTGAACGAAAATCGCTGCTAATCACTCGGTCACCGTGTTATTATCTCGGCCAACTGTTTGTGCATAATAGCCAATGCCAATCGTTTGGGAACGTGTTTCGGTCCGCCATTATTTATGCGAACTATGACCAGGAGATAGATGAGTAGCTCACTTTCTCTCTAGTCACCGTATCACTAAAAAATAAATCCACATCTGATATCGGAATAATAATAAACATATAATCGCGTGATGAGATTCCAATCAGACGGTTGGATAATACGCCAATATACGATAGTCGGCAATAATATGTTACTGTTAGTATTAGTATAGTATTATTCGGATATATTCAGTGGCGTGGCCAGGAATTTTCAGATGAAGAAAATGTATAAAGGTAATCACAAATGCACGCAATTCTTGTGTTTGTAAGCCACTAGTGGAGAAGCAGATGTATATAATACCTAACCTCTCCCCCTCCCAGCGCATGAAACAGAATTATTGACAAATATTTTAATAATAATTGATTTTGTTTTTTTTTTTTTGTTTAATCTGTTACAATTGGTACGTAGTTACGAATTTTCTTTTGTTTTTTGAATGAGAACATTTTTAGTACGGATAATAGATATTTCAATACTACAATGGGGTTACAATATTTTCGTCACAAAAATTATTATCACGATTATTATTGCTATTTTTATTTTTTCGGACGAGTATTAAAATATTTACTAAGAGCGAACAAAGAGTTTTACTACTGACAAAAATCTATAATAATTTGTGTACATTATAAATTGTGAATTTTAAAATATAATTTTTCCCCGGTCGGACACAATGAAATCATTTAGGTTGTATAAACAGTTTATGAAGTTTAAATTAGAAATGTGTTTTTTTTTTTTTTTTTTTATCGGTAGGAAATACATTTTTTTTTAAATTTTAAACAACTTTACGGACGAAAAAAAAAACTTGTGTGTGTTTTTTTTTACATAGTTAATAAAAACGGAAGTCATTGATTTAATTTTAAAAAACTTTATATTTTACACTAACCGATGCTACATAAAATAACACACGACAAGAGGCGCTTTATATTACTTTTGAAGCGGCAGTGCGAAAAAAAAAAAAAATATAACATCAAATAACGTTAATGCGTATTACGTATGTATATTTTAAACTATTTCTAATTGCAGGACACTGTACGTATAGGTTGGTACTTTGGTAATTTTTCTCGTTTCGTTTGCGGAGACGGGAAAAAAAAAACAAACGATAGATATAACGGAAACGCAAACAAGTTTACAGCAGTTATTATAAATACACTTATACAGGTATTTATACAGAAAATATTCTAAATTAATTTTTTTTTTTTATATATATATACACATACAGTAATGGTAAAATAATCGTGTAATTTAGATTATAATCGCGGGTAATTTTAACTTCGTGCTGGTTATTCGATAGCATCATCGTTATAATAGAACACACGCATTATTATTATTAGGTGATATAATAAAATATCTTCTCACTCAAGGCTGTGGGTTAACGATATTACAAAAAGTTATGAAAGTTTGGTAAATTGTAATTTTTAACTTAGGATGTCGGAAAAAAGGAAAATGTACGAAGTGTAGGTATTAGTAAAAGAATATTACGGCTTTTTATTTGTTTTTTGTAGACAACTTTTCTACCAGCATTTGCGCTCCGATTTAAAATAATAGCACTTTTTCTGAAAAAAAATCTGACTGGAAAGGTACTTTAGGGAGGTCGTTTTTCGATTTTCCTAAGAGTTTTCCCAGCAAATACGAAAAACCGGGAAAAACTGTACATTATCAAACAAATATTATTAAAGAAAATATATAATGCCTATTTAATTATTTTACCATGATACGGTATATATATTGTTTACGAAGCATCACCGTATCAACTGAACTGCGCCCAGAATCGTTTTTTTCGTTAGCAACGGTTTATCGTTGTTTATGAAATGTACATGAAATTGCTTATAACGGTGGCCGCAACCGATCCCATTGTAATTTTTTTTTTCCCAATATTTATATTTCTTCATCATTCGGATCATTTCTGTAGTGGCGGCGCTGGGTTTTGCGGGACGCTGGACAATGCTTTAGTATGACTGATAATCGTATACCTATATAATAATACACAGCGTGGTCCATTAAAACCTAAACAAGTGCGGGGCCCTGGACTTATGTCCCATTGGTCATCCCCAAATCACACCGCCTGTCCGTTCGACGAGTTAATTTCGAATTATATAACAGTATTGTACGTTATGTAAATCGCAATAATTTCTGTAGTTTCCACACGACGATAATTTATTGTTTTTTTTTTCGAACTGCGCGCTATAACATTTAAACAGGTTCTTTTTTTCTCGAAAAAAAATCAATCACCATCTCTAAGTTTACAAACATTCGTTTATCAAAAAAAAAAAAACAAAAACAAACAAAAACAAAAAACAAAAACTGTGTTAAGTCACTGTCGAATCGAGTGAAGTTAACTGGCCCGGAGTTAATAAATTATTCATTAATACTCGCCGTCCGACCTTGTTGCTCTAATATTATGCTGTACCTAATACGTGTTGCGTTATAAAATATCGGCCACGATCATTAAATTAAAATATAAACAGTATTATTATACACGTGAATAAATCAAACTACTCGTACTATACAGATCGATCCGTTTACCGCGATCCAGCGATTTTTTTTTTTTTTTCGTAAGTTATACATAACCTGTAAGTGAACTCGGTTTCCCGTTTATTTTCGATCGTAATGAGTTTCATTTGCGCGCTCTTTCCAATCATTTCCCCTAAAGTCTGTGTACCTTACACTACAAAATAGCAACCCCTTCCACACTCTCCTCTCTTCCATGCGCTCCGTTATTAACCCAATTAAATATGACCGGACTGGCTGAAAGGAGAACACCGATTGATTTAAAGTTTCTATTTAAAATAGTAAATGATGGAGTGTTAACCGTCCTGAATCAATTAGTATATTAACTTTTAATGTCCCTCGACTTCGTACTAGATGTGCAAATATGTTCTATTTATTCCATTTCAAAAAACAAATAATGCACTCGTTTCGCCCATAAATAGATTAACGCGATTGGCTACAATGACTTCCAGGTCGATTTTTTAAATTTCCATTTGTTTGACTATTCTCGTGATTATATTATTAATTTTACTTGGATATAATTATTATTTTTGTTATAGAAAATTAATTTATATTCTGATTGTTTTGTGACAAATTTTTAATGTCATTCTGTTCATACAGAAAGACAAGTTGCAAATATACTAACTATGTACAAACTGTTATTGAGTCCGTCCCGTTTAAATATAAAACATACAAAATCGATAAATAATCGAATCGATCGTCTAAAGAGTGGACATGACATTCTACACCCATTCCAATTTTTCCAGTCTAAATTTTAAACTGTTTGTAACTCATAAACGGTAAATCCGATATTACCGCGGTTAGACGTATTATACCGAAATGTTTAGGTGAGCATTGTATTACCTATTCGGATCCGTGTTTGAAAACGGAGGGTGAGTGTACGATAATAATCGAATTACCTTAAGAATAAAACATTCAATTTTTTTTCCACAACGATTGAAAAAAAAAACACCAGCAAACAAATAGAAATCCAATTCGCTTAAATTCCTCCGAGAAATCGACGGATCGTGGTAATTCGGTCGTCCTTGTACAACAATTGTTAAGAATACTTGCCGGGCCAAGTAAGTCGGTGATTGTAGTAATAATACATTCGTAAGCGGGTTAACTGTGTAATAATAATTGCGAATACGCTAGTAATTCCGTATACCTTACACGTATAACACAAATAACGGATGTCGGTGTAAATCTGTGATCAAATAGACGCGAAAACTATAGCGGACCAATCGGTAACGCGTGTTTTACGGGCGGGTGTTCTCGCGCTATCGGAATCTCCGTGCCGACCCGGTAAAAAACGGGTTTCGGGCTTAAACGTATTATTTTCTATTCGGTTTCGGTGGCGCGGCAATTGCGAAACGCCGCGACCATAAAAAGTAAAAATATTTTGGAAAAAAAATAATAATAATACGTTTTCGTGGTTTCGGCGAAACGAATTTAAATTTCCCCTCCCCCCCCAAAAAAAAGCGGCCCGGACGGGGTACAGCGGGCTAGCTAAGCTAGCGTTACGCGTAACAATACGACATTATATTTTTAGAACGAAAACAGAAAACAGAAAAAAAAAAAAAAACAAAATAATACCGAAAACTACCCCGGAACCAGCGATGACATATCGCGGCCGAAGTAATCGCGAGTGCGCGCTATTTGTGTTAAAACGCGCGACTCTTATTGACTTGTAACGGCAATTATTATGTCCGACCGAAAACGAAACCAAAAAAAAAAAAAAAAATCCGTTTTTAAGACGACGATGACGTTATTATTATCACACGGGAACTATGCGCGACGTGACGTGTGATATTACGACGTGGAACTGTTCGAAACGGGATCGTGAAAATCGATCGATCGATATTTTTTTTTTTTTTTTTTTTTTTTTTTTTTATGTCGTCTCGATTCGGCTCCTTGAGCGATTCGCGTGCCATCGTGCGCCGGAACACCGCGTGCGAATTTCGAAACTCGACCGCGCGGGTTTATCGTCAGCACTACCGTAGTTGTCGCGGTCCGTCGCGACATTGTCATCCGTTTACCGGGCCCGGCTCGAGGGGCGGACCACACGTAGGGTCGGTGTTTTTCGGGGGATGTGGGGGGGAGGGGGTGGCGGCGTTCAAATGTCGTTTTCGGTCGTGGTGCGTTCGCTTTTGATGCGTGCGACCGTACGAGGGCCGGCGAAATTTATCAGTCCGGTATTTTCGCGATCAGGACGGATCCGGGAGACCGGGTTCCGTATCGTCGTGCGAACGAAAATCGCCGATCAATAATCTCCAGCCGACACTTGACGCGCGTAAATAAAACGAGACCGGCCCGTTCGGTCGGTTGTATATAATTGTTTACACTATCGGATTCTGAACGTGGCGAGAATGTGTCGGTTTTACTGAGATCTCTCTAAACTACGATCTAGACGATTTGAGCTTCCGGAAAAGTGGCTACGCGTAAAAATCGAAGCAAGTTTACTAGGGAAAAACGTGTCCACAGCCTGGAATTAAGAAAAAGAAATAACGTCTACGCTCGGAATCTGAAATA
This sequence comes from Cinara cedri, assembly GCA_902439185.1. Lineage (NCBI taxonomy): Eukaryota > Metazoa > Arthropoda > Insecta > Hemiptera > Aphididae > Cinara > Cinara cedri. Next base: position 213,223 of record CABPRJ010001946.1, on the reverse strand, counting down.
AGGTTGCCAATGGCAACCGTTCTTAATTATTTTTTGTGATTATTAAGTTTTTATTATCGTAATCTTTTTCAAACAATTATCGTTGTCACGGAAACGCACATTGTTATAAATCATTTTACCATAACACGGCATTAATACATTATATTGTTGACAAAGCACTACTGTTAAACGAACCCCGTTCAGAATCGTTTTTTTTTCCGTTGGCAGCACGGTTTATCTTTGCTCGAAATTACACGTTAAATCACCTGTGACAGTTGTTGCGCCCGTCCCCATTATCGTAGGACGTCTTTTTTTCAATCGAATTTTCGAATTTTAAATTCCGTTAAATTTTCAAGCGTTTCGGTCTAACGATTTTATCCACATTGTACATACACCGACTAAGTAAAAAACGCAAAAAACTCGCAAATTTAAACTGCCTTTAAATATCATGAAAATAGCTTAAATATTTTGAACGTTTTAACCACGTTTACAAAAGGCAAATATAAGATTCCTGTCGCCGCGAATATTTTAAACTGAATTACAACAAAAACAAAATACAAAATTGAAAATAATAAAATCATGTTTTCGTAAATTTAAATTTTCCCGTTTTTCCTACGTTTTCCCCAATATTATAAAAAAAAACTGCTTAGAAAATCAAAATATTAAAATTTCCTTTCGAAAAAGCCGCTGTGCTTGAAAATCTACTCAAGATTTCTGATAGAATTTTTAATAGATATTTTTAATACGTTCTTCACTTCGGTCGGAAACTAAAATAAGGTTAATAATAACTAAATAAAATCAATAAACAACTATGAAAAACGAAATTCTACACCGATCGCGTTTGGCCAGTATACACTTTGAGGATAGCTCGCAATTATCTTTGTCGTCATACACCGTAGATTTTGTGAAATTATCAAATCAAATGCAAGCGCAAACGTCTCATTGTGTAATCAAATAAACATAATATCCTTTATCAAAATAAAGCCAAAAGAAATAATTTTTAATCGAACATTAAATTAAAATTATACGTGTTGACGTGTCGTGTAAAACTGTAAAATACGCGTTACTTGCGGAGCGACCTGCTCCCATTTTAAAATCATATACGCGCGGACGCCATTGGAAAAAGAGAACAGCATCATGTTTTTCCAAACGCATTCGGTTAACAGTGAAATCGCAAAAAGACGAAAACGAAAATGGTTTAGATTTTAGATTCTGAATGGAGCGAAGAAGCTTATGGTTTTACAAATATGTTTGTCTACCAGAACACTTGCTCAGGTTTCTACGTGTAGCACATTTTCTGAAAGTAAATCTGACAGGGGAGGTACTTTAGGATGTACGTTTTTTCGATTTTCCCAAGAGCGTTCCCTGCAAATGTGAAAAACCGGGAAAATCGGTACAACATTACGCGAAATATTATCAAAGAAAATATATAGAGCCAATTTAATTGCTTGTCTATAATGTGGCGTTTATGTCGTTGACAATGCATCACTGTCAACTGTACTCCGCTCAGAATCGTTTTTTTTTTCGTAGGCAATAATTTATCGTTGCTTACGGGTGTACATTAAATTATCTATAACAGCGGGGCTGCACCCGTTTCATTATTCTAGGGTGGTTTGGTTTTTTTTTTTTTTCTTAATGTTTCGAAAATCTCTTAAAACTCTTTCAATGCGTTTAATATATAAGTGCGTAAGAAAAAGAATTAGAAATAAAACGCCACCGCCGCCACCGTTAGATGTATGTATATATATATTATTATGTTGTCGACTTTTGAACCGCGCGCGCGCCATTGTCTTAAAAGCCTCTGGTTTTTAATCGTTAACCACTCTACTAATTGGTATAATGCAACAGTCTTAATTGGCATTTGCGCTGTCCTTCGTTACAACCCTTTCGTGCTAGTTTTTTTTTTTTTCGTTCATACTCGCGAATTAAAGAAATACGAGAGAAACCGTGTTATTAAAACGAGAAAACGGCCGCGCATGTTTTTCAAACGACTCAGTTTAAGCATAACCGTGTGTACCTAAATGCGAATTTAAAACAAAATATCTCCGATTTTATTATTGTAGTGCGTGTAATGCGTGTATACAGAGTGTCCCGACGTCGTGATCGTCGACGGTATTTCGAACGGCGTTAACGTTTTTCGTAATTATTTTTTTCTCACAATTTAAGAAACGGACTGTTGTCTAAAATGTCACGTTACCGTTGTTTTTTTTTTTCTTTCGATCACTCTTATTTTCGTGACTGGAACAGATACTACCTGCTTTTGGTTTTCAAACGGCAACCTGTATTTACAAAACTCCATAAATATACCGAGTATAAACACATATTTCGGTGTTGACATTTTTGATTTCCGTCGACCGGTTGACGAATGGATTTAATATGCTAACCCGTCTATTTACGGCATTTCCGATGAAGATCGCGGTTTGAAAATTTTAAGTATATAATCGGTTCACCTCTCCCTCTTTCAAAAAAAAAAAAAAAATTAAAGGCGCCTAAAAAAACGGCGATGTAACATTTAAGAACCACTCGTTTCTTAGAATAATCATATTATCGTATTTGCGGACACCCTGTGTTCGAAAACTTGAATAGTTTACAACCTTACGCTCTCCGTTTTACAGTGTACACGGATCCACGTATTCAACAGACGTTAGCATTTGTAAAACCGTGAACCGGAAAAATCCGTGTACACGTGTAATCATTCACGGTTACACGTGAACACGGATAACGGATTCGTTTTTCGCGGACAAGTTTTTCGTTCACGCGACGTTCACGGACTTCGTGGATTTAATCGAGACCTCGTGTTACGTGCGTAGCTTTTTATATTATTCGGATTTTCGCCTCGCAAAAGCCGCACCGTATTATATTTTTCGTTGCAGTTAAAGACCGTCTACGGTAAACGGTATTTTATGATTGTTAAGTATATTTCAGGGACGTTTATATAATAATGTTTCATGCACCGTTCAGCGCGGTTTTGTTGTGTCGTTAAGAAAGTGGAATTTATTGAATGCGTACTGCAGTAGCACTCGAATAAACGCGTACGGGGCAATGCAGTTTAAAACAGTTTACAGCGTACACCTAGCAGCTAGTACAGAAACAGACGGCTGATAATTGTGTTCGTTCGGTTTTAATTTCCCCGTTGAAAATCAATCGAAATACTCAATTTTCAGAACCCGAGCGAAGACTGCGCTAAGAAATATATTATATATCGCAGGATCTAGCCGTGTTTTTTTTTTTTTCAAAACGTATAATATGGCCCGCGCACGATTCGAAAAAGGAAACGAAATTATCCGTACGCGACTCTCACGACGACGATCGCTTTATAACACCGGGAAATCGATAAATCCGACGGATAACAGTGCGCAGCGTATACGTATATAATAAATAATCCGGAATAAAATCACGGGGTAGGTATATTATTATAACAGTCTGTGTATAACAGGCACGGAAAAAAAAAAACCTACTTTGTGTTTTTTTGTCCAACAAATAATAATTAACTTTTCTAATATACCTACGCGCGATTATATTAGTTTTTAGTGGGCCCATATAATAATATGTTGTTTGTTTCTTTTTTTTTTTTTTTGCGCCCCCGAGTGCGAACGGGGTTTTTTTTCCACGTCACTAAAAGTTACGGCTTTCTACCTCCCCGGGGGATATAAATTATATTAGGCGAATTTAAATTATAATTACTCTTGTGCCGTTATCTTTTCTAGAGCTAAAACTTTGATTAACGGCACGGCGGCGGTGGCGTAGGTATACCTACCTAGTAAAGGGCCGAACCGAATAAACTTCTCGCCTATAAGATTAAAGCGTTACATTTTTTTTTTCATTTTTTTTTTTTTTTTTTTTCAGACGACTAAATAATTGTCCACGGTTTTTGTCCGTTTTGCGCACGGTTCGAATAAAACAACGAAAATCCTGCGACGTTATCGTTTTCGGTACGTAGGCGGGGATAGAAAACTATCGCACAATCGAAAAAAGATTACGTCATATTGTTTATGCTGTCAAATATATTTTTTTCTCAAAATTTTCTAATCGTTTGTTTTTTTGGTTTTTTTCCTATAGCCGCGCGAAAATAAATTATTTTTTCCTGGGATTTTGGTCGTTGTTTTTTTTTTTTTTTTTATCGCGTAAATCGGGTCGATTGACCTCCGGGGCATTTTAACCTTAAAGTTCCCACGTCCTAACGGACACACACCGCACAGTAAAGTCGTGTAACAAAACATTATATTTAATACGGAACAAAATAACTCTCGCCGCTGTTTGGGTGGGGAGGGGATGTCCGAAATTTTAGGGGAAGGTTCGCGGAGCTCTTTTTTAAAAGACGGGGAGCGGACGTCTTCTGAAACAAAAAACAAACGCTCGGGCCTCGCCTATTTAGCATAGTACAGTTCTGTAACGTTCCCCGAGGACCTATAATATATTGTGTCGTGTAATAATAATTCGACGGGGAAACAAAATAATCATTATAATATATCCGTTTGAACCGTGCGAATGTTTTACCGGTCTTCCGGTAAAACATTCGCGCGAGCGAAAAAACCAAAAACGGAGCAGTCGTTATTGTCGCGGCGATCATTAGCCGGTCGCTTAACATAATAATAACATTATGTGTCCGGACCACGGACTAAGATGTAATGGACTGGTCACGAGCAGTTTATCAGTGGCTACAAATTATAATAAGAGACAAGTGCGGGGACGGCAATTATGCAGACCAACAATTTTCGTACGCCATCCGTTGACTAACAGTTAGCGTATAATATTATTAACTATTGTTAATTTCCGAGCTTTTGGATTAAATTTTGCTAGCTGAAATAAAGAAATCGTAGTTTTTTTAGATTCTGATTGTAGCGAAGAATGTATTATTGATATTGCTAAGATATTAATTCTTTTTTTTTTTTATACACATGATATGTACACAAATTCTACCAGAAATCTTGCTCCGATGTAGACTTTTTCTGAAAGGAAATTTTCTTTGGTACTTTAGGGATGTCATTTTTTTGATTTACCCAGCAGTGTTGAATTTTGTTATTTGTCGTGATTCGCCTTTTCTAGATGACATGGTAATATTCTCATAAAATTTGAACTATTTGTACGTAAAGTTGTTAGAATAGACAGAAATGCCTAATCATTTAACAGAAGGCTCATTAAAAGTCTTAACGAAAAACTAATTTGAATTTAATGTAGTATTTTTTTTTTCAAGTAATTTAAATATCAAAATATGATTTTTTTTCTTTTAACATATGTATGTTGTCGATTTAAAATCGATGGCGAAGCCACTGTTGAGCAGACTGAATAAGTTTCGAAATTATAGCTTTTTAAAGTTCTGATATTATACGGATAATATATGTTGTGTTAATTAACTCCGTGTTATCTTTTTTAAAGAATGTCTTTCATGATCTAATGGATGCACATACTTCTTGTTTATCTTAGGGGTAGCGAGTTCAAACCCCGGTTTCGAACAAAATTATTTGTATTTTGTGTCCCCTTTTACGTAAACAAGGAAAAAACGAATTAATTTTGTATGTATCTAGAAACCCAAGGTATCGCTCTCTCGGACTGTTTTAATCGCAAAATACCCCTCAATTTATTGTGCGGACTTTTATACCAGAAATCTTGCTCCGATGTATCAGGTGTAGCTTATTTTCTGAAAGGAAATTCATCTAATGGTTCGTAAGGGAGGTCATTTTTTGATTTTTCAAGTGGTTTTCATAATACCCGTGAAAAACCGGGATAAAATGTCGGAAAAACCGAAAATGTACAAAATGTAGGTATTAATTAAAAAATACTACGACATCCTTTTTTTCGCTGTACAACTTTCCTACCAGCAATTCCGTTCCGATTTACAATGATAGCACTTTTTCTGAATGGAAATCTCACTGAGAAGGTTTAGGGGTAATTTTTCGATTTTTCTCATAAAGAAAATGCCTATTATACAACGCCTCGTATTCAATTATTTAATCATAACATGGCATGCGTCTACCATACGGTCGACAAAGCATCGCTATCGACTGAACTGCGCTCAGAATTTGTTTTTTTTTTCGTTAGCAATCGTTTATCGTTTCTGACAGATGTACGTTAAATTGCCCGTGACAGCGGCTCCATGATCCTAGGACGCCGTCTTTTTTCATCTACAGTAAAGCGTTGGCGATAAGATAGGAAACTTTTGCTGTCCGTCCCTTGTCGCCCGTCCGCGCCGCGCCGCGACCGGTCCGTTATAATACCGTAGTCCGCGGTCCGGAACGTTCCGAGCGATTTTCAGCGTAATAACGGCGACCGAACCTCACGTCCGCGAGTCTTGTTGTAAGTGGCGTCCGTCCACTGCGGCACATTTTAATAGCACGAGCGATTCCGTGCGACGACATTCGTGTTGCCAGTTCGTCCGTTCGGGATATCGCCGCCCGCGGTATCGATTCGGTACGGTAATTTCGTATAAGTTTATTAACGTTTAAATTACCGGCGACGGGACCGGGTGGTGGTGGTGGTGGTGGTGGGGGGGGGAAATTCGCGGCAAAGTTTCCCGCGCACGGCGAACTAATTCGTGACGACGGCGACGACGACGACGGAGAAAAGTGAATTTCATTAAAGTATAAAGAAACTTTTGTTTTTATCAAAAATTTAGACCGCGTTATTTTCCGTACGCGCATAGGTGCGCGCGTGTATGGTCTCCGACGCCGACGTCGTTATTAAATCGATCATCCGTTATGATTGCACCCACCACGCGGGTGTAAGTCGGGTGGTAAATGTATACATCAGTACACCGACCGGTGTTCCCGGACGAGGAAAAAAACTTTTTCTTCTTTTATTCGGACGTCTTTAATTATCTATTTACTTTTGACAATTTTGACGCGAACGCGCCAATAATCGAATCGGCGCGGTACGCTATCCGCAGTTATATCGTGCGTTAAAAAAAAAAAAACAAAAAACACACCCCCCATCCCCCCGATAGTTTCTCCGGTAATACCCCTAAAAACCACTGGAACGTGCGTGGTTTACGGTATCGCACAATAATCGGAACGGTGTAACTCCGAGAATTCGATTTTGACGACTTTTTCCCGCGGTTCCGCAGCGCTACCACCGTTTACCCGTATCTACAAGACCGATCGAGTTAAACGATTAATTATGCCATAAGAATAAAAAACATAACTAGAAATAGTTTAACAATTATTGCGTTTTAGTGCAATTATCGATTCGAATATTAAATGCGTTTGGATAGACCAGGCGCGTATACAAAGGAGGGGGGGGGGAATTAAGAACTCCATGAAAATTATGATAGAAGTCGATTTTTAATAGTCTCAAAAGTGGTCCTATCAATGAGGAAGATAAATACTATTGTCATTTCCAATTCGTTGCGGTTTTCGAGCTTTTAGAATGTTGTAACTGATGTGGGCGTGCAATAATATTAATTACGTTATAGTCTAGGCTGTACAATAATATTGGCCCCACTCTTAAAACTTCAAATATAAAATTAGTAATAGACGCCTAAAAGGCTAAAAATGAATGCCATGAAATTTTAAAATTTTTAATGAAAAATAAATAACTCTACAATATTGAAAACTATCTAAACTTCTTTGTTGTAACAGTACGAATGCGTATAACCTTAACCCTCCCCCTCCTCCCGCCGCCTAGAAATATTTTTTTTTGTAAAAGCACCTGGTATCATGGTAAAACGAAAACGAATAGCCGAATTTCCACGCGACATAATTGAATCGTTTCAAACGCAAAACTACGCGCGTTAAACTATATATATATATGTATGCACGTGAATCCAAACGTTTCACGATCGTAATGGATAAAAATTTTTTTTTTTTTTATGAGTATTTAAAAAACTCGTCGAAAACGGTCAAACACGTTTCTACCTCGAAAACCCGCGGGTTTTCGATGATGATCACTGTAATACGTACGCCCGCGATACGACAACGCGATAACGCGCGAAGTACACAGTCACTATTCGACCCGACGGATATTTACATCCGTGTCGCAGTGATAATATGATTATTATCGCGTGCGGGGAATCTTTACAGACCGTTTTTTTTTCTCTCTTCTATTTTAAACGGGTCCGGCGAGCGGTTTATGTCGTCCTCGGAAGTGAATAACGTGGTTATTTCATTCGGGATTTAACCGTGTAATGCCCGGCGTACTCCCGAGTCACCGATCGATCGATTTCGTTTTCGACGCCTAGAATATTGTAATAACAGTACTATCGGTATTGTGATTGGCTGCTGTGTCGGTTCGTATCGCGGGTTTTAATTAGTTGATGTGACGCAAATCCGGATTTCGGACGCGTCAGGCTACTTTAATACAATAATTTTGTTAAGCCGATCGTAAACATAACGGTTTTATACGGGTAATTTTTTTTTCTTTTTTTTTTTTCAGGCGTTATATCCGAAAATTTCCGTCGTATGCCGCCGTTTAAATCGGTGGCGTATAACTATAGGGATTTAAGCGTTCCGACATGAGTTTGGCGCCCCGTATAACCCGGTACGAAGTCGAGCTTTTTCGTACGTTGTATCATGTTTTATTTATTCCGAACACTTCTCGCGGTCATGATATTTTATTACGATATACCTATTGAAAACGATAAAAATGTAAACTGTTATAATTTTGACGTTCCGGGGAGATTGTTTCCTCTACACAAACGCGATTAGACCAGTAGACCACCGATTTCGAGAGCGTTAAAATTATAGACACATCACCACGGACCGACGAGAGGGAAATGCCTCCACAATCTATTGTTCACGACACTTTTAATAAACAATTACACATTTCGTTTAAAATTGTTTTTATACAAAAGGGTACATCATAACTTTTTTAATTATAATCGGTGTACACTGTCTGTATAGGTAAAATGTATTTTGTTCTGCTTATAAATTATAAAACACAGAGATAATGTACTATCTTATCGGATAATTTTTGAGGGTGCCAATTTCGAACTCGGTGGTGTTGCATCCCTCTAGTGGCTCCTATGCAATCACCGTTAGACAGCTACGCCACCGATTTGAATTAGATTTGAAAAAAGTTAATATTTCGTTTAAAAAATAAAAATAAAAAAAATCCCCTTACTGTGTATATTATCCATAAGTTATTCAACGGATACGAATCACAAAAATCACCATAATATTACATACACTAATATGTATATAGGAATATATTGCAGACGTGTTCTTGTTGGAAAAATGAAAAATACCTATACGTATAGGTTGTATATACACGTTCTTTGTGTAAAAATCGATTGCTCAAATGTCAGTCAACCTCGCGTATACCTACAACGCGTTTGTGATTAATCGGTCTGCGAAGTTACCGGGATGACACGCGAGCTCCGTGTAAAAATGTCCGAGTATATATCCTCCCCTTGCCCCTTCACAGTCATCCTCTCTTTCTCTCTCACTCTCTCTCTCTCTCTCTCTCACTCTCTCTCTCTCTCTCTCTCTCTCTCTCTCTCTCAGTCCCCTTTGGACGTTCGTGCCGCTTTTCGTCACTCATAATAATATATATATAGGAATTGCGGCTATAGAACACACACCCTCGTTGAACTACATTAAAGTCTTATCTACGACGTACAGGTCAGCTCCGGAACGTTATTTTCGACGGTGTAAAAATCGAGACGGTGTTGTTAAAACGGTATCGCGATCTTTTGGCCCGGCAAAGAGGTTTTCAAACGTCACCTAACAAATTCTATAACGTAATATGTAAACGTCCGTGCGGGGGAGCTACAGAGGTCCGTCGCTCACGATGTAGAGTCGAATTTTTCCCGCCTTTTTTTTTTTGTATAACAAATACGTTCTTTGAAAGAACAATACAAATAACCGAATACCGCTATACAATAATAATAATACCATACTTAATTATACAGTATACCACAGTCATTATTATAATACACTACTAGTAAAATGAAAACAAAAATATGAAACTTGATCGTAAAAACGGTAACAGTGAGGGTTGAAAATTGAATCCTTCCCCCCCCCCCCAAAGAAAAACAACATCGTTATCACTATACTGCCACGCGTACACACGATGGCGTACCCCTGGCTCCGTTTGAGAAACACGTGAGGGCGTACAAAGCTAAAGAAAAACACTCTTCGCCCGCGACGGCACGGTCAATTTTGTATTGAAATTCAACCCTGCAAATTCTAACGCTACAACTCCCGAATTTTAGCTCGGTCGTCGGAATGCGGGAAACGATCAAAATATAAAGCAATAGTGGATATTTTCGGAAGTCAATTTGTCTCGGTCATAGGCTCACAATTAGGGAGGTGCTATGGAGGGGGGGACTTTATCCAGGTCCGAATTAAGCCCGATAATAGCCCTAGGCACATGTTTGTTTATGTACCATTATATAGTCATCTCAACGGTATAAACATAACATAAATTTAGTTGTGAAATTATCTTATAACTTGCGAGTGATATGAGTTTTGAAAATTAGAAATTATTCAATATCGTTTAATTAATTTTAATAGACTTAATTTTGGGATGCTATTCTGTATAACTAGAAATAAAATAACCCTTGCCTACCTCGCCTTTACGTTAATCCTGGCCCGTCTTTGCACTCCAGAGTTTTACAATAGTAACGATTAAATATTTTCTCCGCGTGTATTTCATAAATTAACAAAATATCTACCCGATTACCGACAAACAATACAAACATCATGCGTGTATGAAAAATAATGTTAAAATAATTATGGCGTAGTAGTTCATAAATTACACGATATTGTTAATGGAATTTATAATTGCCTGTTAAAGAGTCGTGTAAAGGGGAATTGTGGGAGCGCACAACGTATACCGTGTAATACTACTTAGTCGACAATAATTATGTAAAAAAAAAATATTTGGGAAAAAAAAATATTTGAAAAACTATAGGCGCGGTCGAAATAGGCCGGCGAAGAGGTGGACGATTCGGGCGGCCGTGTCAAAGTACGGCACGTGACGCCCGGGTACCCGGCGCACGGGATCGGCACCGGTACGGGTCGGCCATGTATTATTGCAGGCGTAGCGCAGGCTCTCCCGCAACCGGATGACGGCGAAAAAAGAGGTTTGGGGAAAATATGCGTCGGTTACGCGGCGGACACTGCGGGCGGCCGTGTCACACGTATATAGCACAGGATCCCGCAACCGCTCCTGGTCCTGTTTTCGAACGTACCTTTCCATACTGATAAAGTTGCTACGGTGTTTGCGGTTTTTTGATTATGGATTTACGAACTTCTGTCGCGTTCTCGGAAACTGCGTGCAAATACGAATTATATTATACGTATCGTTATTTACTCGCCGCCGTTTGTAAAAAACCGACTTCATGCACTCCGGCGAACCGAAAATAAAAGACTGAAAACGACGTTTTCAAACATAAATCGACGCGTATCGGTGTATTGATAAAAAAAAAAAAAAAAAAGCAAAATACATAATTCGTTTGAACGCTCACTGTTTCTATACACCGGCCGCGGTTTAAAACATTCGTACGTTGTGTTATACACACAAACACACACACACGCACAATATATGCGTAACGGTCTAGAGTAAAGGTTATACCTACCCGTATTATTTTTATCGCCGCCAGTGTTCGATAAATAAAATATTCCGGGGGAGTACGCAATCGTTCAACACCGCCGCAACCGTAAAAGTGCACGGATCGGGCCTATAATAATATAATTTCCGTATATGAAAATCGATACTCAAAACGTGCATACCTGTGTTTTATAACGCACGTATGTATATACGGGTCTGGAATTAAATTTCCCTCGACGCGAGATTATTTCACGCGATTCGCTTTTTTTTTTTTTATTATTGTACCGATTGTACAGCGCAGGTATTTAACCGAGAGAAGAAGACGGCACTCCGATAATTGTGTACATTTATTTCCGTGCACCGTTTTAATAGTGAACAAAACGTATTGAATTGCCGACGTCCGAGGTCGTGTCGTAAAAAAATCATATAAAAAAAAAAAAAAAACCACCTCCGTGGAAATACGTTAAACAATAATAATATTACGATGTACGGCGGCGTGGACCGGGCGAGTTGAATATTAAATCGTTCGTGTCGATCGAACATTTAATCGACATTTTAAACGAAAGTTATCTTTCGTATAGTCGTTATGGCCGTGTAGTAGAAAAACATCGAAATCGTTTTGTCCCCTATTGTGTAGCAAAGGCTGGTAACCAGAATCGGAAACAGAAAAAAAAACCAAAGTTCAGGGGTTTCGCGGTCGGCGAAATCAGGACGGTTTTAAACATTCAATATTACGTGAGCGATGTTGATAGTTTAACCGAAACCGAAAACGTAAATGAAAAGCGTATTCGCGGAGAAAAACAATTTTTTTCTTTTTCGCCGATTTTTCGCGATTTATGAATACTACGTCACCTGCGGTTGCGTTTTCTCTCCTTTACAAGTTTGTTTACTCTCCCTACTTTCACCGACCGACCAACAGATTAGACGGTCGTCGTTTCTGCCAAACATTTTATTTTCGTTTCCGTCACATCGAAATAGGTTCGTACCCGCGAAAATCTTTTCTCTACCCATCTCAAGTATATTTTGAAAACAAGAGTGACCCGGAGGCACCGCGAAGAGCCGGTTCTCATTGCTCCACGAAAATAGATTTTTTCTACTTATTTTTATTATTAAACTGATCGTTATTATTTTAGTTAAATTCGTGTTACAAATTCGATCAACAATTTCGAAAATTAATATAGTTTAGAAATAATCATCTTTGATGTATTCTTCGAGTGTGTTTGGAGATTTTTTCTCTCTGTTTACAACTCTACTATCACAAATCTCTCTCCTATCGCGAAAAAAATCAAGGTACCGTATTCCGTTGCATTTCTGATCTAATCGGTGTATCGGGGAGGTCGTTTTTTTTCCTAGGGTTTATCATATAGCATGCGGCCAAAATCAAAAAAACAATTTTTTTGTTCTCTCGATTTCGGACGAGCGTACACTGTTCACGTCTCAATCCTTGCGGGCCTGAGGAATAGTGATTGGAAATAGATTCGGCGGATCCGGTACGTGTTTTAGCGGGGGCGAAGACGAGGGAGGCCCCCGCGTCGGATTTACCTTGTGTGTCCCGTTCTCTCCCCTCCTCCCGAGAGCGAATAGCTACGGTTATTGTATCCGCGCTCGCTTTTCGCAACCGCTTTCACGAGAAAAAGGAGGGGGTAAGGGGAGGGTAATGCGTATCGTGCGTATTGCGGCGGATGACGACGAAAAGCCGGCCCGGGTAAAAGGAGACCGGTAAAAACACGCGAGTACGGAAACGAGAGAAGCAGACATTATAGAGAAAGAAAAAAAACAAAAAAAAAAACCGAAACAAAAGGATTATTTAACGTAACAATAACGATCCGGCGGGAACGGTAGCGGCGGCGGTGCCCTCCGTGTCCGTCATCGTCTCCGCGGCGGAGTTAATGAATACCGCGACTACTGCTGTTAGTCACTGCGCGTCGTCGTCACCGCCGACGTGGTGTCTGCCGCCGTCGCCGTCCTCCGGGCAGAGTGTACACATGACGCGTGCTGCGCGATATTAAAGCGTTCCGTTTTGTCATCATTACCGGAGCCATTGTCGTGAAAAGCGTGCGTACGTGCGCGCGGTCGAAAGCGCGGCGCGTACACGCAAAGAAAACGAAACGTTTCGTGTTTATTGGATCGCGCATACCTGTATAATATTACGTATATGCATATTAACCGTAGACTTGTACGGATCTTGAAAAGAAGCGACTTTGATGTGCGGGGGAGGGGTGTAGAGGAACGTGTCTACAGCCCCCCCCCGACCTAGTGTTTGATACCACGCCTAATTGAAACGCGTGCGAATTACGCAAAGTCAATTACAATAACGTGTTAAATATTAGCAAAAAAAAAATTTTGAAAATTCCAATGCGGCGGTACTGGGGTTGCCTACGTTACGACGGAGAACGTTAGCCCGGAGGACTGGTAGACGCGCTGTTATAATCAGTGCTTGAATCGGTAGGGGGGGTCGCAGCGGATGGAATACCACTTCTCTTCTGAAAATGTTTTAGCGCACCACTTCTATAATTTTTCTTAACGGCCTTAATTAGTTTGAATTCAACAATTACAAGGGAAGCAATTCTTTTTCAAGCCTCACGGTAGGTACGACTCCTTCTTTTATTTGTCCAATTTCGGTTATAATAAAACTGCAGTTTACTCGATTTAGCGGTAAATTAAACGAACGTTTCTTACCGGTATTTACATTACACACACACAACGCTGTTTGCAGTTTCCTGAATCATCACTACGCCCCGATGACCCTCGTAACGTAATATATTATCATACAGCCACTTATAACCGCCCTGTACATTATACCGTGCCACCGAGGACGAGGGTCTGATGCATGACGTCTGTTATACCCGTAGAGAAATGTGTGAAGCGATGCGTTTCGACGAGACGGGGGAAAGAAGCGCTTCGGAAAAACTACAATAATAATTTATCCGTTTGAAAATCCAATGATTAAACAAAAGAGCTTTTGCCGCGCGAGATAAATAACGCGAGCGGCGCGCGACGACGACGACGACGACGATGACGCGGTGTAATTTCGCGGAGAGGATTTACAGTCGAACCGCCGCCCGCAGGCTATTGAAAAAGTCTCTTTTCGTCAAAACAATAATTTTACGATTAAGCACGAGAAACCTCGACTTCCTGCACTTCCTCGGCGTTCTTCGTGAAACGATCGCCTCGTCTCGACGCGTCCTATACAGAAAACCGACAAACCATGGCTACAGGTGCGCGAGGCGTCGACAACAGATTATCGATCTAGTGTTTCGTCTAGATCGAAAACCAGACGGGGGAAAAAAAAAAAGAGTATAGTGACGACGGCTATTGGCGGTTTCCAGTTAGTTGTACGGAATTGCGGGAAAGTAGTCCTATTTAATATTTTTTTTTTCTTTTTTTTTTTCATAAGAAAAAGTCTTAATTTATAAATAATATAAATAATGAAGGGTAAAATAATATGAATAATAATTAAAGTAATACAATTGAAAATTATTAATACTGATACAATTAACATTAGTAATAATTTGTTTACGAATATAGATAGAAAATTAATGTGGCGTGTTGGAAAGACAATATGCAACAAAGATAGCATTGAGATCACTTTGAATTCCACGTACGTCAAATATGACTATTATAGAAAGTCAGGAAAATCTGTGGATATCAAATTGAAATAAAACAAATCTTTTTTTTCCAACAGGAAAATAGAACGTTCATGAGGCTACGAAAAACTGTCAACGTCGTACTAAAAATAATCACCAGGGTTGGAACAATCGTTTTACGCATCTCGTCGGACACGCGCATCCAACCGTATGGAAGTCAATTATTAAAACGCGGAAAGATTTAGGAGCAGTTCGGGCTAAAATAGCGTTGCAAGAATTAGGCAAGACTATTCCAGTATCAAAACGACGAAAATTCGGTAACATCGGTGAACGTTTAAAGAACTTGTGCTCTAGTGTGGTTGATGGTGAAATATCAATGGACGCATTTTTAATTAGCATTGCCGTATTCATAAACGAAATACATATTAACAAAATATTAGTTCATAATATCATTTATATTTTAAAATTAATTTCTAATGTTACTATTTTTCAATTGCAATACTCCCATTGCACCGAGTGCGCTTGGTGCCGTTAGAGTATTGCATTTACCAGTCGTATGTGTTTGTACTGTCCCGGTGTAATGTATTTCATCTCGAAAAACTGTACGAGTGTTCAAGCTCAGCGGCCCACAAGATTTTCGCGACGGTTTTTATCACTATACTCGTAAAAATAGATAAATCGATATTAAATCATAGTTTTCTCATCAAATATGAAAAACCGAAAAAAAAAACAAGGAAAACTGAGAAAATCGGTGCAACATTAAACAAATATTATTAAAGAAAATATATAAATCCTATTTAATTATTTTACTATAATGTGACATGTATATATTGTTGATAAAGCATCACTATCAACTTAACTCCGTTCAGAATCGTTTTTTCGTAAACAATGGTTTATTGTTGCTTACGGGTATTGTACACAGGCTATTTTTAATAATACGTTATTATAAAAGTCTAATTAATTAAAATCGACAGTTTTTAATGTTTTCCAACACCTATCGTTGTTATCAATATTATTCCGAGTGTTGCGAGATAATGATTTTTCGTGTTCCATTGGTAAAGGTGAACTCCCCGCATTAATTTGAACCGATGTAAAACTTACACCATGCCAGTTCGAATAGAGTTCAAGGGGCGGGGGGGGGCGGCGAAAAACGGTACGAGCAAAGCCTAGGGCCGTAACACTCATCCACCTCATCCATAGAAATTTGACACCGACATTATTTTCCGATTTGCCCGCTATTACGGTACCATTATTATTATATTCGAGCGATTTATCGCGGAGAAATTCGCGGTTTTAAATTCATAAACTTCCCGTTGACCGGCCGGGAAAACGAGTCTCGATCATCATCACTCGATTCCTCCCCTACACCTCTCCTCAGTCGTTTTCGGCATTCGAACGCGATTATCTCGTCGTGTGTGACGTGACGTGACGTGAAGGCGGCATTACCTCTAGGCCCCCTCCGTAACCCATAACTCCCATAACCTCTCCCAAGTCACGTGTCATGTCACGCGCGCGGGTTTATCGCCGGTTCGCGTTCGTCGCCCGACTCGTTCGTTATTGTTGCAACAATAATATCCACGGACCGCCGCGATCGATCGATCGGCACGACGACGACCTGCCCGACCGAATATGAAATAAAACAATCCGGATGTCCGATTCTCAATAACTCGGCGCCGCCACTGCAGCGGGGTGCATCGCGCCGAAAGAAAAACTACAATCGTCGAAAACCGAGCCGAATCGACGGTAATCTTGTCGATACAGAGCCAACGAGATTTTCCCGTTGACTTGACAATCGATGTTGGTTAATGAGACGACGGAACTACGCCCTGGACGGGTATCGGGCCGTGTAGATCGGTGCGGAAAATCTTAATGTTTAACGCGGTAATTATTGAAAAGTTAAACGTCGGAGAGAATTCGAAAAAAAAAAAAAAAAACCTCGCGCCGGACCACTGTATTAACGTACATACATGTTAATGTATCGTTGTTGGCGCCGCTCCGTACGTCAATAATCGTCTTTTCCAACGGGTAAAAAATAAAAAAATAAAAAAAAAAACCTCCGTAATTTTATCGTTTACGTCTTCTCGCCTCGTCGATACCGTAAAAAATTATATTACCGTATCACAAATCGCCTTGGAAAAAAAAAATAACCACACGCACTCGTACAAACATTATCGGGTTTATTTTTTTTTTTATATATATAATCCGTTTTGTGCGCATAGAATAATAATAAATATTATTACGGAGTAGTAAAACGATTTAAATCTATCGATAAGTAATCGCGTAATATAATACATAACATAATATTAAGCGTATGCGCATACGTAATACATAATATTATTATAATATGTTCCCAGTGGTGTTTTACATTTTTTTTTTTCTTTTTTACACGCGGAATTTCGTATCTTTCACTAGAAACGTTCGTGTTTCGCCGAACACGTTGCTATTATATTGGCCGGTATTATTGTTCTCGTGAATATTAATCGTGTGGGCAATAACACACACGTGAACGATTGTCATCGCGTTTTCAAATAAGACGAGTTTCGTATACGCGACGCACCCATGGTGTGCGGAACGTCGCGTTACAGTCCAATATTTCCCGTGAACTAATTATCATTTCAAAACATATAAAAATACGATTCACGCGAAAACCCGTCGAGACCTTGCGGCGTGGTCCTCGTGTGTTTCGGTAGAGTAGTGGACACTGTTCCGCTATTGGTCGTTTAGGTGGCGGCATCGTGGCGTTTGAACACCTCGTAGTGTGCCCGCGTAGAGAAAACCGTCCGCGACGTTTCAAGTATCGATTCTGTGTGCGTCGGAAAAAAAATAAAAATATTTGACATATTACTCATTACCGATCTCCGGTGTACGATTAAAATATGATTTATCGTTGCTTTCGGTATGGCCGACACGGGTATATTTGTAATTAGCGAAGACAAGTTATAGGACTTGGGGTTTTTTTTTTTTTATAGAGCTCTATAGCACACCAAAATAAAAATTATGTAGGATACATGTCATAAAGTTTAAATACATACTATTTTTTTTTTTTTTTTTACATATTTTTGCATAATTTAAAGATTTTCAACGAAAACGCATATTCGATTATTTTGTATATATTTCGTACGTTAGAAAAGAAAAAAAATATGAATACGAAATTACGGATTCGATGTAACATTGGAAACGTTTAAATGTTTTTACCGGGACGTCCGAAAATCTGGAAAAAATTTGACATTTTACTTGTATGCGACATGTGCCAATAACACATATAACAGAGCATGAGTTTATCATCACGTGAAAAAAAAAACCCGTTTAAAACATATGTATGTTTGTATTAAGTACGTTTGTTATTATTTTCAGTATAATATCAAGGGCTAAGAACTGAATGAAAGTCTGACGAAATATCCACATATAATAGATTCTGAGCGAAGCGAAGAAATTTATTGTTTTACAAAGATGTTTATTTTTTTTTTCTGTGCACAACTTTTCCACCAACAATTTGACTACGATTTTATGTTAGCAATTTTTCTAAAAGATAATTTGACTAGACAGGTTTATTATTAGGGAGGGGGGGGGGTAATTTTTTCTACAACATTAAACAAATATTACTGAAGAAAATGCGCCAAGCCTATTTAATTACTATACTACAATATGACGTATTATATATTGTTGACAAAGCATCATTGTCAACTGAACTCTGTTCAGAATCATTTTTCCGCTAACAATAGTTTGTCGTTACTTACATCTGTATACACCTGTACACTAAAATATTACCTATAACAGTAGCTCTGTTCAGTAGCTCTGTAGCTCAGTAGCATCTGTTCCTATGGCATCCTAGGACGTATTTTTTTTCACAATCGAATGTGTGATTCGAATACGTATTTCGGCCAATTTTACCTTGTACTTTTCGTCTCCTACAACTATACTGTTACAAACTAAAGATTATTTCCCATCTGCAACGGCGTCCGTCTGCCCGGAGTACGACGGAGTGTATACACGTCATATTTGTACCTCGTTTTACAATCGATGTTTCGACACTTATTAGGTTTTTAAACCTACGCAACGACCGCCGCGCCGTAATAAAACGTTTGACGATAAAACAATGTTTACGGACGCCATAATAATAATATATCGCGCGTGTAGGAAAATGAAGAGGACCTTTGCGCCACACAGTAATTTACGTATATGTTTCGAATAACTTATCCGAGATTTACCGATATCGGCCGGCGCGTATTGCATACACACACTATATACTCGTATACGTATACATATTGTATACAATGTACATAATACAGTCGGTCGGCAATATGTGTTTTCGCCGAAGGTTTAACAGTGTAATAAATCGACGACCATTCAGGGGTCGTAAAAAACATCTCCTTAATTCCGGACGCATGTGCAGCGCGCGCGGGTACGCCGCGCGTCGGCCGGTACCGCGTAACATAATAGAAGACCGTTACAAAATCGTACGTTAGCGCAAAACGCCCGGTCGTTCGTTATCGTCGCGGTTTTCGGATATTATCGTCAAAACGTAACCGCGATCGAGCCTCCGGATTAAGACGTTTGCGGGCCAGACTTTTCGGCGGGTCATGCGGCGGGGCGGGACCGCGAAACGAAAACAACAAATAAATACGAACCGTCGGAAATTATTACGCGATACTAATGTGCGCTAACGAAACGAAAACAATACTACACGTGTACGCCCGTGTGCGATATACGTGTACAGTAGTTCCCAATAAGAGTTCGTCGGCAAATAAACGACGAATAAAACCAATGAACTGACATCGAACGCGCATAAAAACTCGTACGAAAAAAAAATGTTCCGCCGCAAAAACTGAGACCGCCGGAGACTTTTGGCGCCTAAAATTGCGCGTATTAATAAATCGTCCGTATTATTTGTTCGTCATACAATGTGTACCTACCTACATCGTGTACCTTTGTGTTTGTATTATAGTATAATAATTATTTTGACCGCTAAAATGTTGTCTCGTAAAATAAATAAATAAAATTACCTGTATAGGTACTGCGAATCAGCGAGATGATTGTTTTCGAAATTGCGGAAACATTCAAAACTATTATGAATAAATTACTTTTTTTTTTTTTGATAGAATGAAAGCAGAGAGAGAGAGAGAGAGAGAGTGAGGGGGGGAAAGAAAGAATATAATGGAACGGCAATGAAAATCATTAAAAATGAATTTAAATGAGTGAAAAATTGAAAAAAAAAAATGATCCGGTTTAACGATATTAAAGTCCAATCAGAATTTCGTGTATATAAAAGAGAAAAAAAAACGGTATTTGCGGAACACAAGTTAAAAACAATAATTTAAAAAAAAAACAATTTACCAACGGACCGATTTCTGTGACTTGCCCAACAAAAAAATTATTGATTTATTTATTTTTTTCATATTGTCAATACAAACAAACGTGTTTAAATTTCATATCGTGTATGTCTACGCCAGTGTGCGATACTAATATAATATTATGCTAATATTAAAACGGCCATGCCGGGTGACTTTTTACAAATCGTTAACATTTACAAATAAATATTAACAAGGTATTTCTAAATCGTAACAGTTCAGTCAGTTTTACTTTTAGTATTAAGGAGCCTGTTATTATTGTTTTTTTTTTTTTTTTTTTTGCAGCAGCAGCAGCAGCAGTAAAAAAACTCTTATGCCCCGCTGGGTGATGATCCGATTACGATCACTTTTTCTCCTTCCAGTTAGATAGGAGAAAACTTCCTGGTACGTGGGCGCGATGAATTTGAATTGTTGATGACGGAGATTTTATGAATTCGATTTGTCAAATCCGAGTACTGCAAAAACGTAGTCCGGAAACAATTTCGGGGAGAGGAACACGTAATTTTAATATTATTTTACGTACAGACCCAGATCAATGCAGGTGCGAACGGTACACGCGGACTTGACCCCCGTAATATAGGAGTCCCACGAGTAGGGGTCCGAAATAACCCACAGACTGGGGCCCCGACTCGGATTGCGCAACTCGACTCGGTTAACCGCGAACTCGTTAAGTACTCGCTATTTTTACAATCGAAATACCGAAAAAACGGACGATTTTAAGGGGATGGCGCGCGTTCCCCCCGCAGGCTTAAGGCGTCCACCTGAATCCTGTGATGAAATTCCGTCAAGCTCTACGAGAGGCACGAGAGTTTTGCCTGTAAAGCGCGATTTTTGAGCCGAAAAAAAAAACTGATCGAGCGCAGGCTTGCATTTTGTAATGATTACTCATAAAAAAAATAAAACCCCAACTTTATTTGTTTAGGATTTGATTTATTTATCCGTTTGTACACTATATATGTACGTTAAACACATATTATCATCATAAATTACTGACTAATGAATAATTTCACACGCATTATTATCCGTTTAGACGTTATTATTTTACGGGCGTTTTAATCGTTGTGCACCGTATTATAATGTGTTTCGTTTGAAAAAAAGTGTGTGCGTTTTAAAAAAAAAAAAAAAAAACTGCTCGTTAGAAAAACAGGCTCGCGAACATTCTAATCGATTTCGAATAATACAACAACAACAGTATAAATAATAATAGGAAAGAAACCGCAATTATTTTATTAACAATAAAATCGCGATCGATGAAGAAACGTATAACGTTGACGTTGATTCCGATGTAATAATTTTTATCGGAAAAGCTTTTTGATACGCGTGCATTGTTATATATAAATGTATAGTGCTATGACATAGCCGCAGTTGCACCGCGTTCCGTATTATTGTAATGGAGAAATATTAATTCCCGTAAAAAAAAAAAAAAAAAAAAAAAAAAAACGTTTTACACCGCAGACTTTGGAAACGTGCGTTGTTCAAGAAAAAAAAAAATTGTCAAATAATATTTCTTTTTTTTTTTTTTTACATAAAAACGTGTAATGACTAGGCGTTACGTATAATATACGCAGGAGGTCAAATATCTACCGAAAAAACGAATATACCTACATAATATTATTATTATTTTTTATTTTTCGGAAAAAATAGATGTTCACGCGCTGATAAAAAAAACAAATGACGGCACCGTATTATTATTATTATTATTATTATTGACACGAATATGCATACATAAAGACCGCCGGCAGGTAGGTATTTTATATGTTTGTTCAAGTTTATACGCGTTTAGCGCAGGTAATACGGGTGGTTTTTTTATTTTTATTTTTTAATAGCAGAGTCGACGACGACGACGGCGTGTAAAAATTCCCCACTTTATTTCGGTCGATTCCGCGGGACGATATTGTACCTACTTAAACAATATTGTTATCGGGTTTCTACACAGGCGACACGGAATCCCGGTATTTTAATACGTATATAATTGTTTATTTTTTTTTTTTTTTTTTTATTATTCGACACTCGCGCCGTAATTTCCGAACGCTGTTCGTCGGTCGGACGTATTTGGTCGGAGGAATAGAAAAAAAGTAAAAAACTAATAATGATCGCGTCACGCGATAATATCGGCGTGGTGTTCACAATAACATGATCGTCGTCAATCATCGGTTCGCGTTGTAGAGGGATATTTTAAACGTGAACTAAAAGAAACTCGACGACACGTCGTCGCGGCGTAGGTGTATCGCCGTGCTGCGATCTCGGTTTCACAGCGTACCGCCGTGAAATGTCGAATATTTGAGGTTGATAAAAATATATAATATTGCGATGTTCGAACGTCGATTGTTACAGAAAAAAAAAACCGATCTGTTTCTTACCGCAGGATAACGGTGTTTGTGAATAATGTTCACGACGCGCTGTTTAGAGGACGTTACACGTCTGCGCGTTTTTGTTGTTTCCGTCCGACAAGATGTATAGTAAAAACACACGAATACGCGGACTGCGCAGAACACGCTTGGTTTAAGAGCAAAAGCGCCAACTATGGAATTAACAGAGTACGATATATTCCGGGGAGGGGGGGGGCAAGACGTTGCTTTTTTTTTTTTTTTTCGGAAAAATAATAATAATTGTTATTATTTTTTTTTAAAAAGTTTTAACGAATTGAAAAACCGTTGTAAAAATCGTTGTTTATGAACGGTAAACTGACCTCCGTAATATTGTATTCTTTGGATTTTACAATAGGTGTTTTTACTCCAGAACCAAAATCGAGTAAGCGAGTTCTGTGTGGTTTTCGTAAGCGTGTTTTAATCATACCGTACGGCGCTTTTATGGTGGAAACGAATGCACGTGTATCGTCCTCTTAATAATATACAGTAGTGCGAATAAACGCGAACGCGATATTCCTCGATTACTGTTTTGCACAGCAGTGTTTTATGAATTCGACATAAATAACGTTGTTTTAACCCTTAAATGTCATATTATCTATCGCGCGAACCCGCGAAAGTTTGGGCGATTTTATTCCGTATACGGATCGCACGGGTATTAATAAAGATCAAATTTCGGTTGACCGGAAATGTACTTCAAATCAGGTCCGCGTAGCCAGATTTGGACCCAGCCCCCTCCCCGAGAAATTTCAGCTTTGCACCAAAGACGGCGCTTATTTTACCCATTACGTTATGATATTTTCTATCCCCAAACAATAGGCTTGTGATAAATTTTATGTCTGTACATCTCCCCCGAAAAAAAAGTATATCCCGACTACGTGCTCGGTAGACGAAAAGAGACATATCGAGAATACGGAATATACGCGAGTACCTATATAATGTATTATATTTGAACGTTTAAAAAAAAAAAAACTCCACGGCTCAAATACACAGCTGGACAGTGATTTACTCACTTAATCACTTTACTGGACAATAAAATCATTTTATTTTTACGCGAACTTTTAATTCGGCTACTTAAAAATAATAACAGAATTTTAGATAAATATATTTAGTTATTTTGTTAAGAAAACAGTATCGATTTAATTTTTGTTATTTTGTTCGAATTTAAATCATTCTTTAAGTGCAGTACCTAAACATTTCAAAAGCTATCGGGAACGATTGAGAAAACCCGAAAAAACGAATAGGAAAAACGCACAAGTTCTCGGCATGAAAAGTTTTTTCTGATTTATTTATTTATACTAGAAATCTTACTTCGGATTTCAAGATGAGCATGTTTTCTGAATGAAAATGTTGTGTTATTAGTTCGGAAGAAAGTCTTCTTCTTTTTTTTTTTTTTTTTTTTTGGCTTTTCCGTGTAGTTTTCTTAATAAATTGGAAAACCCGTAGGAAAAAAGAAAAAGTTTTAGGTTTCATCACTTTATATTTAGTTTTCCTGTTGTAATTCGTTTAATCATTTTTACAGAACACTTTTATTAGTCTTTTCTAAATGTGGTGAAATTTTAAAAGCATTCTCGCGATTATTTCGTTATTTATGGACATTTGACATTTTCGAGTTTTTTATGTTTCATTCTATGCGGATAAATTGTTTGGCCAAACAGAAATACTTGAAAATCCGAGGTTTATTATAAGTTGTACTTAGTGGTTAAAAGAAAAAGGAAAAAAAAGTTGAGCGTAATGTAGTAGTTTTTTATTTTATAAGTGTTCAAATGTTGACGGAAATAATAAAAAATGACGACATTTCAAAACACATTTAATCGAACTTAGCTGAGAATCGTTTTTCGTTAGAAATGGTTTATCGTATGCAAATTAAATTGTGCTCTATATTATAACCTACCTGCTCAAATTCTCGTCTGCAACAGGGGCTCATCCGTCGTGCGAAGTATTATGTCCGTCTTTTTATTCACACATATTGCACGGACGGGATAACGGGTCCTTTACACCCGCGGGCCCGCCCCAGGGACGTGGCCGCTTTCCATTTTAAGACGAAATCGCCGGTACATGCCTCTGTATACCGATATTGATAATTTATTATTTAACGCTCGAAATCGAGTATATCTATCTTATACAGGGTGTCTCAAGAAGATATACCCATTGTATTATCTCCGGAGATAATAAAGATAATCAAATTCTGTTTTTTTTTTTTTTTACATTACTCACAGGGATAAGGACAACAAATATTTATATGGTAATTGAGTTTTAATGCGTAAAAAAAAACTAACTTTTTATTTTCTTATTGTTTTCGAAAAAATTTTAAGATAGCAATTTTATAAAGTTTATGCTTTTGACAATTCTAACGGATCGACTTTTCATTTTCATTTAATTCGTAATTTTAAACAAAATTTTCAGAGTTCATAGAAAAGACGCGTACTGTCAATGTTAATCGTAATAATAATAATAATCAATGAAGTGAATGCGATTACAGCCCGCTGCATAAATATATAAGTACTTTTCTTTGAATTTTAAAAAATGATTAAAAATCACGAATTTGATAAAAACGAGAGTTGATACATCAAATTTTCAAAAAAAATAAAACAAACAATTTTTTCTTTTGAGTTAACAAAGCGTTACACATCAATTGAAGTATGCATATCTGTTGTCCTTATCCCTGAGTTATATAAAAAAAAAAATAAAAAAAAACAGAATTTCATTATAATTATTATCTCCGGAGATATTGCACCGGGTATATATCTTCGTAGAACACTCTGTACATTATTTTTTTAAATCGTTAAAATTCGAACCGCAATCAATTCGATTGTCTCGATTCGATCGATGAGTACGCGTTTAACAACACGGGTAAATAATGTTTAAACGCGTTTTCATACCTACCCACAGTCACTTTTGGCACGGCCGCGTTTCATTTTGATTTTTAACATCAAAACGCATTCGCGGACAGCTACCGGCTGCTCGTAGTAATTTCAAAAGTCGATGTACATATAATATTTTATCACTGCCGGCTATAATAAAAGCGGTAGAATAAAAATCGTTAAAATAAACACGGCAATTTTACACGTTATTATAGCAGTCGTAATAGTTTCAACGGTTTCGTAATATGAGAGACGTTTCACTGTCCCGGTGTGCGGAACTTCGAAACGTCGGGCGCTGTTTTATTTTAGTTTCTGACCAAAGAAAGCTTATGGTTTTACAAAGATCTGCGTGCAAATTCTCTACCAGAAATCTCGCTCCGATTTTTAAGTGCAGCACATTTACTGAAAGGGAATCGGTTTCGGAGGTATACTTTAAGGAGGTCACTTTTCGATATTCTCAAGAATTTTCCCAGCAAATATAGAAAACCGAAAAAAAACTGCTGAAAAATATAAATATTTAACGAAATATAATACTAAAATATTACGATTTTCTTTTTCTGTGACTTTTATCATAACTTTTCTACAAGCAATTTGCCTCCAATTTATAATGATAGCGATTTCTCCGAAAGGAAATTTTTCTGGGAAGGTACTTTAAGGAGGGATAAAATCTTTCGATTTTCCCAAGAGTTTTCCCAGCGTTGAAAACGAGAAAAAACACAAGGAAACCGGAAAAACGTAGAAAACCGGGAAAATAGGTACAGTATTGAACAAATATTTTTAAAGAAAGTATACATTGTTTATGTAATTATTTATTTATGATTTATTTGACCGTGGTATTACATATATATTGTTGACAGAGCAACTACACTATCAACTAAACTCCGTTCAGAATCGTTTTTCCGGCAGAAACTGTTTATCGCTGCTTACGCTCGTACATTAAATTACCTATTGCCAGTGGCTGCACCCGTCCCCATTACCTTGGGACGTCTCTTTTTATACGTTTTTTACTTTTTCACAAGACCCCTCTTGTGAATGAATAATTCAGTACCGAGTTATTTTCTACTCTGTGGTTTTCGGCTGTTAGGTTTCTACCTGTGTGGTTCGGTATTCTTGCTGATACAAATTTACCGTCCGCGAACGCGTTAAACCGGATGATCGGAGGGCGTTTACGTATAATTACGTTCGTTTGTTATTTATTCGATTTTATTCGCCTCGTAGAAAAAAAAAAAAATTATAAATTTCGAAGAATAACGGTAAAACGGCCGGTGGTGTATTGTCATAATGTGATTTTATCGGGAAAGTTTATTCGCGATTTTTTTTTTTTTAATGACTCCCGCCGATATATTTCGATTTGATACACGCGTATACGTGGTGTTTATCGTTCACCCCTTTGAGACTGAAGAACTGTTTGAAAAAAAAACGAAAATAATTTTAATGTATCCGCGTAATAAAATTCACGCGCGGTCCGTGAAAATTAGTCTGTTGGCGGATAGCGACGGAATGTCTGTTTCTCCCTCTCTCTCGTATACATATATTTGTACGAAAGGCGATCGTATATTGTTTTTCCGCGGTTCGCCGCGAATAAAAGAAAAAAAATAAATATAATTATAATAATACGAAATAAAAATTAGCATATTTATCGGCCGTCAAATGAGTCGCCGTCCATTCGCGAAATATTTTACTCGGCAATTACCATTTGGAAACCACTATTGTACTATATTAATATACGTGTATGTGTGTAAATAATTATCAACTCGCGAAATAAACAAAAAACCGTTTATAAAAAAAAAAAAAAAAAAAAAAAATAATGTGAAAACGACGATAACGAATTTCGTAACGTTCCGGACTTTCGATCGAAAACCGTGGTCGTGCGATATTTGCCCGTCTGTAAATAACCGGTGGCGGCGCCGGAGTCCTTTCGAAAAATTCGGCCGATTTTACGTCCGAAATTATGGTCGGCTCGGGTTTTGTCGTTTTCGCGACGGTATTTATCCGTTCGGTTTGGCGACCGGAATTTGTAAGCTCGATTTTTTTTTTTGAAAAAAAAAATCCGTGCCACGGCGTCGTCGTTCCGATCGAAATACGATCATATTTTTCGTTATATATTCGCAAACTCAAGAATCGTATAACGGACGCGGGTTGGCCGGAAAAAAAATAAATAAAAAGTAAATAATTAAAGGCCCGTTCGGTGGGAAAACGTCCACCGCGGAATCGACGGGGAAACGATCGCGCGCGTAGCGGGCGAACGAGTTGCGGAACGACTTACAGGAGTGCGGAAAAAAACGCGAAAAAAATTTACGGCGAAAAAAAAGTGACGGTCCGGACGCGGGCGAGAATCTGACGGCGGGAACCGCGGTCCGGAGAAACCGCTGTCGGCTCCGAGGGAGTAGGTCCGCACGTTGGACGCCTTTGCTCGCGAGAACCTGAGCGACCCCGGGGCAGAAAACGATTCTGAGATGTACTCGGCGCTGTGAGTACGCGACGGCCCTCGGCGAAGGATTGAAAATTGTTTATGGCATGATATTATCGCGATCGGAGCTCGGCGGTGTTAAAAAATATATTCGTCTGTGAAAACGAAAAAAAAAAATTACCGTTTTTAAACGGCTTTCCCGCGGGTATTTTTTTTTTCGGATTCTCGTATCGCGGTTACCGCGGTACGTAAAATTGCCGATGTTTCGCCCCGGTTTCGTTTCCGAATAGGGCGAACGTCGTTTTTCGCTCGGACGGAACCGCGAGCGGAACGAACGGTTTGTTGTTTCGACGGCGACGTTCTATTCCGCAAATTACCGGCGGTACAGGATAAGTGGGGGTCTGGGGGGGGGGAGTGGAATCAGCCGGGACGGACGATATTGCCGGCGATGGAGCCGCGGGGGTGGAGTAATTTTTCCGGTCGAAATCCGCGACAACAACGGTATTCACGAAAAAAACCGAAACGGCCGTCGTCGACGACATCACACGGGTGAAGAAAATCGGCGCGCGGAAATCGCGGCAACACGTGGCCGAGATTGAAATTAAAACGAAAAAAAAATGAATAAAAAAAAAAAAAATGCGAAAACGAAAATCCGTCTCGCGTCGCGAATAAACGAACGGTCGCGTCCGGGAATTTTTCGCGGGCGTACGACCTGATGCGGATACGAGAAAATATCGTCGCCGGGGTATCGTTTTCTGTTATTTATTTTTTTTTCCCGCTCTCCCCAAAAAATTAATGCACCCGCGGCAACGGCGACGACACGCTCGGACGACAAACGCTTATTACAAGCGGAACGCTCGGCGCATTCGTACGTATTACACAATTGTATACATATGTATATGTATATTTTCGTATAAATAACAGTTTGACGGGGGGGGNGGGGGGGGGGGGGGAAAGGCGCGCGCGCGACGACGACGACAAAACGCGAAAATATCCGCACGTACAACAATAATAATAATAATAATAATAATAATAACGAAAAATATCGCGTGACTTTTTAACGACGTGACCAAATTGACAGGTTAACCGGGTAGGGCGGCCGCGCCGCGCGTTACGATATTGTTACGTACCCGCGACGGGGGTCGCCGGCAGTGCGCGTACGGGCAGGTTGGGTAGGTATTATACGCACCGGCGGTATGCCGTTTTCATGCCGGCCCGGTTACCGTGCGCGGTCGGGCGCGAACGCCGCGTAAAAATTAATATTTAGTTGCGCGAAATCATTACCTTGACCCGAGACTCCTCCGGGACGGGCGTTCAGCCAGAACAGCAGCGCCAAGACCAAAATCGCGGGACGGCTGACCGTCGCGGCCACGGTTCCGGCCATCATCATCACCGGTGTCGCGGTGAACGCGAGAAGACGAAACGGAGAAAAAAACCCGAGGGAGAAAAGATCGGCGCGGCGAAACGTTTGTCGCGGGAGCGTACGCGGTACGGTCGTACGGCAGAGACGGACGGCCGACGGGTGCGATCGACGGCGAAAACAGTAGCGGCAGTACAATGCGAAACGCGAAACGCGAAAAAAAAAAAATAAATAAAATTACAAAGACAATATTCACGCGTAAAAATAAATATTTATCGTCGCGGTAATACGCGGCGGAGGTTCGGTGTCGGGGACGAGTGTCGTCAACCGGCGTCGTACATCGCGAACGGCGGGTACTGGCGTAACGGCACGGGGATTCGCACTGGCCGGTCTCGGGCGCTCGCGGAACACGTCTGGCGTCGCGGGCAGAATACGCGGACGGACGCGCTCGGGCGGCGAAACGGCGAGCGGGGTTGGTGACGACGACCGGCGCGCAACGTGACGGCTGTGCGACTGGCGCGCGCGACACTAGAGAGACTTGACGTCGGGCGCTCGGTTCGCTCCGGACGCGTGTGCGTGGTGGCGTGCGCGAGCGGTCGTGCCGACGGCGGCGGCGGCGGCGGCGGCGGCGGCGGCGGCGGCGGCGGCGACGGTCGTCCGAACGCGCGCGCTACCGTATACGCGTGCCTATAGTGCGCGCGCGGACTATACGGGCGCCGTGCCGGACGTCGTCCGTGTCCGGCCGCGCGTTTTCGTGCGGGTTTTTCGTTTCCCCCGGGCCGGAACGGCCGAAAACGCGTTCGCGTCCGGCGGTCGGGGCTCGTTCCGCGCCGAGAGGACGCCGGATCATTATTATGTAGCCGCGCGCGACTTGCCGTCACTGCGGTCCGACTCGGCCGCGTGTTTACAGGGGGCGGGGGGGTGGGGAGACGCCGACGACGTGTTTGTCGAGCAGCTATTAGTATAATATTTCTACGCGTACGTCTATTTTTCAGACGCCGGGTCGAGCGAGACGAAGCTTATAAATGTACGATTCACGTACAAAGACGTTTATTTATTTATTTGGTTTTTTTTTTCTTTCCCCACGGACGACTTTTCCGGCAGACGACTCGTTCCGGTTTCGAAACGCTCTATCCGAGAGAAAACCGGTGTCGGGAGATACTTAAAGGAGACCGTCGTTCGATTATCTCGTCGAAAACCGTGGAATATGTACGAAACATATTTGTATAATATTACGGTTTCGCGTTCCGAGCGTGGTAACAACGGAGCTATTGGTTTTACAACGCTGTATATTCCTTCCGTTTTCGTCTTTTATTCTGTGGTCACGTGTATCCCTAGTAAACTTGCTCCGATTTTCACGTATAGCACCTTTTCTGAAAACTAAAGTTCTAAATCTACATTGCACTTTAAAAAGGTAATTTTTCGATTTTCGATTTTCGGTTCAAATACCGGATTTGTGATAAGTTTATCCGTGTATTATTGTAACTATTTCTAAAATATTAAAATATAAATTCGGTTACGTACACTGCGACAAACGGTAATATCGTAGTGCGTTGTGCGTGTTTGTAATTTATGTTCGTTTTACGTATAAAATCAATACTTCTTTTATTAATTTAGCGTAATATTTTGCCTAAGGTACGATTATCCTAACACTAGCAAAGCTGCAAGACGTGTTTCTGAATTTCCGGACGAACATTTGCAAAGTGACGGTTAAATTGTATACTGTACCGTGTGTTTAAAATCCGTAGCGATTGAACAACGGTTTCAGATAATACAACATTTACAAACTAATAAGCACAAAGAAAACAAGAGATAAAAAGTTGAAATTCAAACAAACGTTTCTGTCATCCGCGTCTTCTTCAATTTCTAATACACTCAACAGCGAATTATGCCAAGCTTTTATTAATGCTGATATTCGGCTAGTAAAAGTTCAAAATTCTTGTTTAATATCATTTTTGAAAAAATATGCTGCAAAATCAATTCTTGATGAAAGCACGTTAAGAAAAAATTATATTCAACCGATATACCATGAAACTCTTAAACCAATAAGAAACTCAATCGGCGATGGGCCCATATGGATATCGATTCATGAAACAATCGATACGGATGGTAGATCTATTGCAAATATCATAATTGGAAAACCAGATGACACTAAATCTATAAGTCTATTTTTGTAAAATTGTGAACAATTAGGTAAATGCATCCACCAAACTGTTGCGAGATGTTTTAATAATTCTACGATTATCTATTGCCCGATGTAGTTTTGCATGAAAATGTGTTATTATTTCGATCTGATACCGCGCCATACACGGTAAAAGCCGGTAAAGCCGGTTAAATGATTTTTTTTCCGAAAATGATCCATTTAACGTGTTTAGCACACGGATTTCACCGAATAGCAGTAACCATCCGATCGAACTTTACAAAAGTAAACGGATTAATATCCACAGTCAAAAAGATATTTCAAAAAGTTTCAGGCCGTATCGAATTATTTAAAATTATGTACTCGGGTTTAGTCCTTCCTCCACAACCAATTATAACCAGAATAACCAGATGGGAGGCACTTGGCTAAATGCCGCTAATTATTACGGCCAAAATTGCTAAGAAATAAAATATGTTGTTGCCAAACTTGATCCGACTACATCAATGTTTATAAAAAACTTGTGGAATTATTTTAAAAATTAATGATTTGAAAAATAAATAAGTATACATTTCATGTCATTAAAAAATTAAAAACTCGTGACTTAACTTTAGTTAAAAGTTTAAATATTGTAGAGGAAACAGGAAAAAAAACTTGTAAAATTACAAGGAAAAATTGGCGAAATTATAGACGACAAAGTTAATAATGTTCTACAAAAAAACGCACGTCTTAAATAAATGAAAGCTATCAAACGTGTTTTAACTGGTCTTTCTTTAGAAGTTTCATTGGATTTAAGACTTACTCTTTTAGATACACTCAATATGCAATATTGTCCAATAACATCGGTCGAAGTCAATCAAGATCATTTAGTCGGTATAAGGCAGTTTTTTACGAACAAATCGACGATCCTTTGAATTTGAAAAATTAAAAATGCATATCGTCATAAACTGTAATTAAGATAATTAATAAATTTTTTTTCAACTTTTGTTAATTCCATTATTTTCATCATAATTTGTTTCATTAGGAACTCGTAAGACTATACATAATAAAATATTAATAAATAGATAAGTAATATTGGTACGTATTTCGAGTTTTTTAGCACACATTATTATATATTTAAATAGCATAAATGAATATTTTTGTTTCGTAAATACATATAAATCCTAGCCCTGATTATTGTACGTAATTACGGAGGTCTATTAAATTCAATAAACCGCCGTCACAATGGAATACTAAATTTTAATAAAACGAATAACGGACGGGTGGTTTTTGTTCCCCAACCAGAGTGCTTTATAATAATTATCGCAAAGTACACACTACTTAGGTATAATAATAATATCTGTCTTTTAGAAGGCGAAACAAAGTATATGTATATTGTATTTTATAAAAAATAAGTACGATCATGCCGTAATAGTATTTTAATTTTTTTAAAAATTCAATTTTTGACTCCGTAAACAATACTATTATTATACATATTGTACCATTGTACGCTATTACTATAATACGGTTTATTAATAGTTTTTTTTTTTTAAATCCGGATTAAGCGTCCGGCGGGCCCCGGGACTAAGCCCACGGGACCGAAAAACGGGCCTTCTCTCTGTACGCACTGTCCTACGAAATCGTATAATAAACGTATTTTAGATTCGGAGCTTAGCGAGTAATGAATTGGTTTTACAATGATGTTTATTTTTAATTTTTTTCCGCAAACAACGTTTCTACCTAATATCTTGCTCCAAGTTTAGTACCTATTCTGAATTTTATCTGGGTGGTATTCTAGGAAGATAATTTTACGATTTTTCAAGGTTTTCGTAATAATTGGGAAAAACGGGAAAATGTGCGGACGTGTATTAACTTCGCTCAAATAGCAATTAAATTTCCCTTTAATTTCCCAATTTCTCACCAACAACAGTGGCCCACCCGTCGTACGAAGTATGTCTATATTTTTTCGAGTGATCTTAGAGATATTTATGTGAGCTATTGAACCGTATATTTTTTTTGTGTAATTGCGGAACTATGTACGAACTCTTTTTTCATATTTTTGTATATTTTGAAGTTTATATAATTTATAATATATTATGTGCTATTTTGTTTTTTTTTTTACATGTAAACCGTTGTTTTTTTGTACCATTTTAATGCTGGTTTGTTTTTTTTTTCGTATGCTTAGCGCTACTTCAATACCGCGTAAGCTTCGTAACATAAATAATAACGAGAATAATATTTAAACGGTCTCGAACAGTCTACGAGTTGGTTTTTTTTTTTTTTCTATATTAGCGTCCGCTGCAACTCGGTAAGACTTCGGTTTATCGCACCGAAGAAGGAATATAAATTGTATCACGCGCACCATAGAATTTTATTTTCACAATTTCTAGATATTCCGGTATCGTTATCATTGTTACTTTTTGTTCGGCCGTTTTTAGAGCTGTAAGTTACGTGCCCCGCAGAAATAAAAATTATTGTCCGAGAACCACTGTAGTCGTGATGAATCCATAACCGCGGCGCTGTCGGCGGACGTCCGTCCGACATTGAATTATGTGCGTTTCGATGTAAACTACAACAGACATTACTGTCCGTACGAGGGTGCTCAAACTTTTGGATCTCTTTTTAAATTATCGCCCGAGATCACGTTCCTTCCCCGCAACTACAATATTGGAATATAATACAAACATATATTATGTGTACGTAAATGCGTACATGTTCTGTGGATTTTACAAAAACGTTCGTGACTCCCTTGTAATTTTCGTTTTCAAGTTTTCAATCTCCAGGTTGAGAATCCTCGGCCCGCACCGTTGCGTTATTGAAAAAAGACGGGCCAACACTTCGAACGGGCCCGATGAGTATACAAAGAAAACCGTGTGTCGAGAATACAATATTTAATTTTTTTTTTTTTTTATACTGTGCCCAAGGATTGTTCTAAATATCATTTTTGGAAATATATCAATTCGTAAACGAGATTTATAGATTCGTTAGAAATTGTCGACGGAATCTTGAAACACAAATCCGTATTATAAAAGTTTGATTTTCCAATGGGTTTTCATAATAATTGGGAAAAACAGAAAAAGACGAAAAACAAAAACTGATTTCTTTATTTTAAATGTTCGTGGTTTATTTTTACTACCAGACATTTTGTTTAATCGAAAAACATCAAGATACATGTTCAATTGACATTTTTAATCTAACTAGATAAGTGAGGAAGATGTTTTTGAATTTCCTTGTAATTTTTTTAATTATAAAGTGAGCAAAAAAAAAAAAAAATGAGAATACCTTTATAACCGTTTTACCATAATATGACAAATAATATTATATACTATTGACAAAACTGAACTATACTGAACATGAACTGAACTCGGCTCAGAATCGTTTTTCGTTAGCGATTCTCAAAATTAACCATTGTTCATCGATGTTAACAGATGTGTACATTAAATTACCTAAAACAATGGTCGCACCCGTCCGCATTGTCCTAGGACAACTATTTACATTACAATAACTGGACTGGACGGCGATGTAAGATGTACGCGTTGTGTACAGTTAATACACAGTACACAGTATAATATTGTACGTATTCATAGTAAAATAGTAATAAAATATAATTTAATAGTTAAGAGTTTTATTTAGGTGTTTTACAATTGTTTCCAATTCACGATTGAAACGATCAATAAAAATGTTAAAAATCGTCCGGTATTTAGATTGTCCTTTATTTAGAGGTTTTCCAATACATAAATAGTGAAAACGTCCCCGTTCCCGTAAAAGCTTCCGCCAATTGGATGTGTTCGTCGTCCGCTGAGAAAGTCGTCCACTATATTATTATATTAACTATTCCACATCCCACTTGTAACGGTAACACGGTCGTCCCCAGTATCGGCTGGTTTTTCTTTTTTTCTTTGTATTTCTAAAAAAAAAAAAAAACCAGACGATTTCGGAGTTATATTTTTGTTTTACGGCGGCGACGTTTTATCGATATTTCTGACCAAGACGACTCCGTAAACTCGACATTTTTTTTATTCGAGAATCTGACGATAATTCACGGTAATAACAATATTATTTCAACATTTTTTTTTTTTCACTATTCAAACTATCAAATAAATATGAATTATTTAAATAATAATAAATATGAATATACTATGAAATTTAATATTTTCAATCGCGTCATGTGCTTTTTGAACATTTCAAATTCGCGCTTCCCGGACAATTTTATTACGGATAATAATTGCACAAAGCCATATTGGAATTCCGCTTCAACAATATAAAGTTGACTACAAACGGAACACGACAACAATCGCGTCGACTGGTTTGTATTAAAAACCGCTCAGTGCAATCGAACCGCCGAAAATTCCGCCGAGTCCGGAAAAGAGAGTACGCGTCCTCCGCGCGTATGGAGGACGCTCACACCTGCTGGGCGACATGCTTCGACGACGATATTGTTAACGAATTTGACGGCGGCGATTTGACGTTGGCGGATATAATTATCCGTGCCTATAATACGACGTGTCCGCTTCAAACTCGGCCGTACGTAATTTTCGAGCTCGTCGTTCATGAACAACGTAAAACCGCGGTAAAGATTATGGTTTTTTTTTGTAACGAAACCGTCGTTTCGAAAGGTGCACGCGCACGCGGCGCGTATGGAAACGCGTATTTTATACGAATATTATTATTGTACGGGTTATAAGCACCGCGGATTTATCGTAATTTATAATTTTTTTTTTTTTTTTTTTTTTTTTCCGTTAAATTATTCCTGCAAAACGCTACGCGACAATACAAACATAATGTATAGCCGGTTTTCAAAACGAACGGAAATCGTCATCGGATAGTTTTAGCGATTTCGAAACCGACCGAAATTTCTCTACCGGACAGGCTCGTTTGATATTTTCCAGCGTATGGTTGCGGCGCGACCGTATCGGAAAACACGAAAAACCCGTTTTGTAATTTTTACGTGGGTAGTCAACTTTGAAAATACAATACACGCCTCGTGTTATTGGCCGAATAAAATATATATCATCATTGTTATGGCCGTACGTTTGTTTGTTGAAAAAAAATTTAAAAAAAAAAAACCACGATTTCGTCCTAGTTAACAGTAAGTATACAGTATACTGCGTAGGGATAATAATAGCTTATGTCCGTGACGTGTACCGGCTATTGTTTTTCCGATCCGCGTTTCAAGCCCGATCGAAGGTTTTAAAATTATATAGGTAACGATTATTACGATTATTCGGACATTGTTTTAAATTCCGAGCGTAGCGAGGGAATCTGACGGTTTCACGATGATGACGGTGTGTGTGTTCATGTGCGTTTCCAAATAACGTGTACACATCATTTTTCCACCAGAAGTATGGAACTTCGATTTACAAGTGTAGCCCGGAAAGTGATGACGTCCAGGAGAACGTACACCGGGAGTTCGTTTTTTTTGATTATTATTAATTATTTGTAGTTGGAGGAAAAAAGTAGGGACAACGGGAAAGTTAAAAGGCAATAACGAATGGTTTTTTTTTTTTTTTGTCCGAGCGTAACGAAGAGTTCACTGGTTTTATTACGATGTGTACTTTATTTTTTTTTTTTATAAATATATTTACATTTTTTGCGGCTATGAACAATTTTCTATCGAATATCGATCAAAAGATTACAAGACGCCTACTTTTTTTTTTTTTGTTACATTTTGAGTCTAGTCAGTGCGTTGTCATTATTTAATTTTCTAAGCGGTTTTAATAATAATTGGGAAAAACGGACAATGCATATTCACAGCACGCCGCAAATTTAAAGTTTTTTGAATATATTTCAAATATTACCAGTATTAGCTGTTTTTCTTATTTTCTTACAACGCGTACAGTAAAATACGTTCGTTTTTTTTTTTTTTTTGAGTGCGAGGTAAATGTCTTAAAACCACACATCGCTCGGACGAAATTGATTTGGACGCCTCAATAATAATTTATGTTTAATATACGGTTTGGCCGAAAGTTAGACTATGTGTAAACAATTAGAAATCGTTTGATATTCAATATCATTAGATCAAAATATTCATAGTGTTACATACCTTGACAAATTGACTGTGGTATACTATTATACATAAGTACACTGTATTTGAGATAACGGCGATTTTTATTTTATTTATACTAGCGGTTCTTAGACCAGTGGTCCGCAGCTCCAGCTGGAGGTCCGTGATATTAATGTCGGTGGTCCGCAATGGCTCTATCGATAAATTTCGATTGACATAACATACGATATTTTGTAAAAAAAAGGTCAATACCTTTTTTTACCAATGTAAGGGGTCAATGATTTCTAAAAGTTTTTCGTCGGGAGTCCATGTGCACCAAAAGTTTAAAAATTGCTGATTTAGACCCTTTTTTTAGTATACCTAGATATTACGTAAGTGAAAAGATAAATGAATAATAGAAGTTTTTCAACAAATATCTATACTAACTAAACGAAGTGTAACATTCTAAATTGTAGGATTTTCTAGAGTATTTAATGGCCGTAGGAAATTACCAATTCTTGCATGTACATCTTGTACACAAATAATTTATAGAGAATAACACTTACGCTCCGTTTCAACCGCACAATAAATTATATTCATTTTTGGTTTGCTGGTTCGTGATTGCTGTTTTAGATTCTGAGTGGAACGAAGAATCGTATGGTTTTACAAAGATGTTTATTTCTGTAATAATTTTTTTTTTCTATCTGTAGACAACTTTTCTACTTTCCTTAGATTTCTAAGTGTAGCACTTTTTCTGAAATAAAATCGACGTGGGAAGGTTTTAAGAACGTCGTTTTTCGATTTTATCCGGAATTTCCTTAGCGAATGTGAAAAATTGGGAAAATACAACGGAAAACCGGAAAAAACTAAGGAAAACCGGAGAAATCGGTACAACATTAAACAAATATTATTAAAGAAAATATATAAAGCCTATTTAATCGTTTTACTGTTATATGATACATATATTGTTGATAAAGCATCACTATCAACTGAACTTTGATCAGAATCGTTTTTTCGCTCTCAATGGTTTATCGCTGCTTAAATGTATACATTAAATTATCTATAACAGTGGCTGCACCTGTCCCCATTTTCCGAGGACGCCTTTTTATTTTTTAAATTAAATTCCTTGTAAATACAACGATCTACTGTAATACTGTTGTTTTAATCTGCTGTGTAAGGCATACAACGTCATCGTGTATCTCGTTGTCTATTACTCTTGGTTACACAATTATCATTATTGTTATTATTAACGTACAGACTGTGTTTCCCTTGATAACGCTGCAACGTAAATTCCAAACGGTTTTTTCATTCCGTTTATATTTCTCTATACGGATCATCAAAATATAATAATAATAATAATAATTTCCATCGAACAGAAAGTTGCTCCTATGATTTCTTTCGATATGTTTAGTCTTTAAATAGTTTTTTCTTCTGCGATCAACTTTTCTACCAGGGAACTTGCTCGGATTTTTACGTGTAGCACCTCTTCTGAAAGGAAATCAGTGTGTGGGGAGGTACTTTCAAGAGGTCTTTTTTAAATTGTTTTCCAGAGTTTTCTCATCAAGTGTGAAAAACCGGGATAAAACAATGGAAGACTGGAGAAATACGTAGGAAAACTGGGAAAATCGTTACACCATTAAACAAATATTACTAAAGAAAACATATGAAGCCTGTTTAATTATTGTACTATAATATGAAATTTATATTGTTAACAAAGCATCACTATCAATTGAACTCCGCTCAGTATCGTTTTTTCGTTAGCAATGATTAATCGTTGCCAACAGATATACATTAAATTACCTTTAACAGTGGCTGCATCTACCACCATTATCTTAGGACGTCTTTTTTTTTATAGTTAATTGTCTTTATCTTACACACGTAAGATATAGGGATTTAGACGTGTTTTATTTCCGATTTAACGTACCAATTGATCTAGTGAAACGATAAAAATTCTGAAAGCAGATTTGAATTTATCGTGAAGCTACTTGATATAGTCGACTTTTCCACTTTTTAAATTTATCTCCTTAAATTCTGAGAAAAAGTCATATTAGCGTAAGAGTAATTGAAAACATGGCATTTTTTAATTTTTTGAGAAATTAAAATCAAAAATAAAAACAGTGGGAAAATGAGGATTCCTTTAATATTATTTCTTAGTTAATTTTTTTATTACAACTCAATTTTTCGTTACGGTGTCAGTAAGATTAAGATAATATTATAAAAACGTATAAAGAGTCAGTTCTTTACCCGAGTGAAATTGAATAAACGGGGAGAGTTCAAAATAATACGAGATAGAGAGAGAGATAAAGAGAGGTAAAGAGAATATGAAGGAGAGAAACGAGTAATTTAATTAGCATAATAAATACGAATATCCTACTAGATATAATATTGTGGCGCGCAATGAAAAATAATTAAAAAATTAAAAATAATGCGTTTTACTAAACCTAACTATTAACTGCTATACGTATAACAATAATATATTCTTAAAACTGTGCACCGCCGACCGGTATCGACGAAAAAATTAATTACGTTGTATTATTTTATAAATATTACAATGTACTGTACCGAAACACCTTTAATTTATGGTAACTCGCGATACCCGGTAGAGAGGTGCACCGCGAGCGGGTTCCGATCAAACAGATAGGTGAACAGGGGGCGCAAAAATAATTGAACATTGACATATGAGTTGCCGTTGTTGTACTGAATAAGCTGGGAAACGTTTTTTTCATGGTAAAAAACAAAAATAATAATTTACCAAAACGAAATTCCACGACAATATATTTTTAATTCTAAATAGATCCGTACGATAACATAATATGCGTTACACAACCAGATTTCTAAATTATATTAAACTATAAATTAATTATTATATTAAACGCGGTACGCGTGTAATATAATTACGGTACGTAACGATGTCGGAATCGGGAGTCTGTTTTCCAGACGTATGATACAAATGTTATCTCTCGTATACACGTCTTTAATTATACGGCGGAGAGTGATTTTCGTTATCTGAAATGTTTGAAAAAAAAAAAAAAAAAGAAATAAATGGCTTTATTAGGCCATTAAAATGATTTACTATATTATTAAATTGTTGTCATGTCTCGTGTATAACGGTGAAACGAACGTACGGTCGTTGGTAAATATTTTAAACGAAAAATCAAATTATAATACGGAAGTAAAAAAAATATCAATAATTGTCACTACCTATCAAATTAAAAAACAAATACAAATAAATGTACATGGAAAAAGAGCTGATGCCGATGGTTGTGTCACTGTGGAAGACGGCAAGTTCGGAAAGTAAGACCGAGGTCGATCCTACGTGAGTCTTTTGAGGTTTATACCACCCGAAATTGTTTCGTCACGTATTATTTATAAAACTATGGTTGTCGGATTCATGAGTACTTATAAAACAACCTATACTTATAATACGTATTTACACAACATAAAAAATATGCACGCGAATACGTGCTAAAAAAAAAAACTCAAAATGTGTAAATTATATTAAAACGACTCACTTATTAGAATTTTTTTTTTATCGATAATCGTGTACGGCCTTATGGATTCTTAACGAAAAAATATTTTTAAAAAGGATTAAACAATAGCAACTTAAAATTATAAAAAATGAGTAATTATCTCGATTGCAATTTGTGAAAGCATGAATTCTGAATTGCCATATTCAAAGGATCGCCGATCTGGTCGTAAAACTTCCATACGGCCTTGGGTAGGATAGGATTGATATTACAGTTGTACCATTTATATTTGTACGTTACGATAATTAATGACTGCCAACTAAAATTCTGAGCGAGTTTTGGTTGGAAATGATT
Organism: Cinara cedri; assembly: GCA_902439185.1. Taxonomy (NCBI): domain Eukaryota; kingdom Metazoa; phylum Arthropoda; class Insecta; order Hemiptera; family Aphididae; genus Cinara; species Cinara cedri. The sequence goes on along the minus strand of CABPRJ010001946.1, from coordinate 171,902 downwards.
GTGATTTTAAAGTTCGAAATGTATAACGACCATAAATATATCTCATAAATCACTGAGGCGGTGGCACTTCGTGCGTAGGTGCGCAGCAGATACAAGCGCACCGCATGGCATTTTATCAAAATAATTTTTTTTTTTTGGAACCTAATCATTATGAATTGTTCATTGAGAATATCTGGATGCTATTAAAAAAAAATATTTTTCGGTAAAGAACTATTATGTAGGGAACATAAAATTATTTCTCCCAGAGTAAAAACATTAAAAACAGTTATGCAATATGCGCACACCAATCGGTGCGCGACAAAGTGACAGCACCGCGCGTCAGTATAAAATACGTATGGTCGACGAGTGGGGGACCGAGAAATACAGTGCTACTCGGTGCACGGCCATAACTGCGAACCGATTTTCATAATAAACGTTATATACGTTTAATTTTGAGATTTTTTTCCAATTTTGTATTATAATTCCTGTTTCGATTGGAAGATATTTTATAATATAAGCATTATGTGTATATAAATATATGCATAATACACGTTTACATTTTAGTGAATTTTTTCTCTTAGAGTTAACACGTCATTTATTCTTTAAAAATTAATTCAGTAGAAAATCTTTTGAAAAAAAAGTTTCTCTTAATTCAAATGAGGAAAAACACGTAGCAGTCTGTTCTTGTTAATTATTAATTTGTACACCGCCTATATTTAACACCACGAGCCACCATTGCATTAGGGTGTTTTTAAAAATTTTACCATATCTAGGTGAATGGTTCTCGGGTTCATAAACCACTAAAAATAACTTTGAACCTACTAATTTTTCAAAAGTTTTATTTAAATTATGGGATTCTTCTTCTAACGGATCAATAAATACTATTCAATCCTACGTTATAAATTATCTTTAGATAACTAAAGAATTTAGTATAATGTATTTAAATACATTAAAATTTAAATTAATGTATTAATATGGAAAACTATCTAAAAATAAATCAAAACAAATCAACTTTTTAAATATATTCTAAAAAACCGTTTAAATCCAATAAAACTATCCGAGCATGCTGACGAAGATAGGGTTCCTTTGAAGTTCAGATTAAAATAACTAATGTAATCAAAATCCTAATTATAGATTACCTTTTTTTAAGGTCGATTGTGGGTAATATTAAGGGTACATAAGCCAATAATTATTACTAAACATATAGTAATTTATATTCTGAATGGAGCGCAGAAACTTATGGTTTTACAAAGATGTTTATTTATTTTTTTTTTTTTTTATTTCTTTGTGCTATGGAAAACTTTTCTACCAGAGTTCTTGATCCGATTTTTATGTATAGTACTTTTTCTGAAAGCAAATAGGTGTGCATAGGTACTTAAAAGAAGTCATGTTTCGATTTTCTCCGGAGTTTTCTCAATAACTCTGAAAACCAAAAAAAAAAAAAAATGGGAAATGTTCTTACATGTAGGTATAATTAGCTAAAAATAATAGTCTTTTGTTTTCCTGTGGACAACTTTTCCACCAGCAATTTTGCTCCAACTTTTAATGATAGCAATGTTTTTAAATGGAAATTTCTTTTTAAACAGATCGTCTTTCGATTTTCACAGGAGTTTTCTCATTAAATTTGAATAACCGAAAAAAAACTGAGAAAAAACGGGAAAATATAAGAAATATATTAGTTAAAATATATTACGGTTTTATTTTATTCTGTGCACAACTTTTCTACCAGCAATTTCGCTCCAACTTATAATGATAGCAATGTTTCTAAAAGGAAATTTCTCTAGGGAGGTACTTGAAAGAGGTCATTTTTTGATTTTCCCTAGAGTTTTGCCGGCAAATGTGAAAAACCGGGATAAAACTACGAAAAACTGGAAAAATCGGTTCAACATCAATCCAATATTATTTAAGAAAATATATAAAGCCTATTTAATTATTTTACTATAGTATGACATGTATTTTGTTGACAAAGCATAACTATCAACTGAACTCCACTCAGAATCGTTTTTTGTAAGTAATATTGTTTATTGTTACTTACAACATATACATTAAATTACCTATAAAAGGGACTGCGCCCATCCCCGTTATCCTAGGACGCCTTTTTTTTTCATTTTATAATCTTTATATATTGTCCTGATTGATACAATCTATATTTTTGTGTTTGACGATTTTGTAATGCATCAAAATAGAATACTTCCTTTGTATTGTCAAATATTATAGGACATCTATTATATCAGTGGCATCCATATAATATTTCAATTACAGTACATAGAGAAAATTAAGAACTGATTATAGAAATGTCATTGAGAAAAATCGGTAGGTAAACAAAATCCGATAGAAATTTAATTGACAATGCTTATTGATATAGTAAACAAAAAATTTATATATTTTTTGACGAGTATTAACCATTTTAATAATTTTTGTTTTTACCGTATTATTTTATTAATGCTTATTAATTCCGAAATTAAGAATGGAATACGTTTAAGCGGTCGAGTTTTTGAGTTTTATTAGCTATTTGGTCAAACGTCGCTAAATTTCGGAAAACATCAAGCCTTATATAAAATGGTAAAATCTGAATGTTTGGAAGTAATTAAAAAAAAAACTCCCAACGGTTTAAACTAGAGTTGGCCGTGTATTTAGGCTCGTAAAGTTTTCTCGACGTGAGCCGTGTACACGACCATACTGTAGTGTTGTTTTTTTTTTTTTTTTTGATACTCGTAAACATATGAGTACTCGAAAAAATTAATACTTGCCTCTACTCGACTCGATTTAACGAAAAAACAAAAAAGAACCAAAACTCTATATAGACTAATATGATCGATATTGTATTATTATTACCGACCGCACTAAAACTAAAAACGTTATAGCTGAAGTAAAATTTCTTTACAACCCCTTTATATAATACAATTTTATCGCTGGTGAATTACAGGACGGTATTACCTATATCATAAATTTTTCACCTACGACATAAAAACAATAACTATAATGTTACGCACAACGGTATCCGGTTTGTCGATACGATATTGAGTACCGGTGTAGGTATTATACGATTTGTATAAAAAAAAAAAAAAAAAAAAAATAGCTCATTGAAATAACGAAATGCGCATTGAACCCATACGCACTTCCACCTATATTACGTTAAACATTGTTTCGCGTTCGGTCATGCGATTTAATATTATGCAATTATTGCCGTTGTTGCGAGCGTACGCTAAATATATGTACATATTTTTTTATTTTTTTTTTTTTTTTATTATTATTATAATAATATATCAAGAACGGGTATATCAACAAGTCAAAATAATATTAAATAATCGCCTATATAGTTTCGAAAGTGTATAATTATTGTCGGGTCGTTTCCCTCCACCCACTTTCCTATACGACATACTATGTTTAATATTACCTACCTACAGTATCCACACACCAACCTACCCCTACGTACGTATTATTTATTATGTTTGTTCATATAATTTGTATCGATTTAAATATTGGTTAATAACGTTAATGTACACATTATTTTTTTTTTTTTACGTATTTTACGTTTTTAGTTTCTGGGTGGAGCGAAGGAAAGCTTATGGCTTAAGCTTTTTTTTTTTATCTGTGCGCAACTTTTCTACCTGGAATTTTACTCCGATTTACAATGATAGCAATTTTTCTAAAAGGAAATCCGACTGGGTACTCAAAGAGGTAGTTTTTCGATTTTCAAAAGAGTTCTCTCAGAAAATGTGAAAAACCGGGAAAATACATGGGAAAACATAGAGAAAATCAGTACAACATCAAAGAAATGTTGTTAAAAATATAAATAAAGCCTGTATAATGATTTTAGTACAGGTAATATGACATATTATATATTGCTAAACAATTGACAAATATGACAAATTATATATTGTTAGTATCACTATCACCTGAACTCTGCCCAGAATCTTTTTTTCGTTAGCAATGGTTTGTCGTTGCTTACAAGGTATACATTCAATTATCTATAACAGTTGCTGTACCCGTCCTTATTATCCTAGATACATCTTCTTTTTTTTTTTTTTTACAAGCATACTGGTTTTCCATTCTTTCTTGTATTACGTTTGCGTGCTCAACGTTTTCATACTGGAAGGGGGAGGGTGAATTTTAAATGTATTTAATCGCAGGTGGAAAATCGCGGATCGATACACACATGATTACAATTAATAATACAACATAATATTTCATCGTGTCGTTTTGTGAAATATATTCGTTTACATTTTATTGTATCAAATCACAGGAAATTTATGAGAAGTACAATAAAACGCGATTGATCCCACCTCACGTAATAATATTATTATTATTATTGTTATACCAATGTATCTGCAATTATCTACAATTTTTATAATATTATCTCCGGTAGTATTTTTCAAATATAGGTTGCATATCACACATGTGAGCATTTTAAGTCTTTAACTTACCATCGATATTATGTTAAAGGTAATAGGGTAAAAGGGACTAGGAATCACTATTGGATAGATAAATACGTGTTTCGTCCATTGCGCGTGCGCAAAAATATCTGTGACCATCGAAACGGACAACTTAAATCTTTAGATTGGGGTATAAACGATACGTTTTTATTTTATCTTCTCAATTATAAGTTCTAAACGGCGACAGTTAAAGCTTGTTGACAATGCGTATTCATATTGAGGACGTACAAATAAGAAAAAAGTAATCATTGAAAAAATTCCCTATGCCAACCGAAAAAAAGTTATTGCCGATTTGAAAACAATAACGTTAAAATCACAAAATAAATGTTTTTTGATTCTTCTGAAAACTATGAATTATGTGTCGTATCACGCTTGATAATAATATCAATAATAATAGGCACGTAATACAGTTTGAATATATACTGTATTACAATAAACGATACACAAAAAAAAAAAGAAATGTCCTCGAGATTTACACGTCGAACTACATTTGAAAAAAACAAACGAACATATCTTGTCCGATAATATTATTATTATTATTATTATTATTATTATTATTATTATTAGACATATATATGTCTCATCGTAATCCCCTAGTAAAAAAACGGCAAACAAACAAAACGAAAAAAATTAAATTCATAACATGAAGTCGAATTTTTTTTTTTTTTTTAGTTATAATTTATTTTGAACAGCATTCGTCGTCGTATTGTCGTATTGTGCGTTCTTTATATTGGTTTTTTTTCAATTTACAGGTCGGTTTGTCAGCAACGGGTTTCGTGGCGAAATTAAAATTAATAAAAGCCGGTGTACCCAAAGACGATAATACGTTAATAATTACAGTCAGGTGCGCTTTAAAAATAGTCGTACCACTTATCCTAACCAAACCTATTTAGGCTAAATAGCGAACGGTTTTTATCTTATTTTGTTGCCGTTTAAGTAGACACAATAATTAATATACCTATAATATCGTATCATATCAGAATATCAAACGTATCTAAATAATTATAATATCGAATGCTGAAATTGAAGTATGACGATAAGTGTACATATTTTTCCGAATTATTATTCGAACACACGATCAACAGTCTATTCATACAAAGTAAATAGATACATAAATAAAACATTTATATATGAAAATAAAATAAATAAATGAATCAATACGTCGCCTGGAGTATTACGACAAGTGTATTATAGTCGCGTTTTACATTTTGGCTGTGATACACCCGATGATGAATTTTTAATTCGAAACCGGCCGTATTACGACAATTAGTTTTAAACGTGTAATCAGACTCATTGACCTAGTAGATGATAACGTTGAAGTAGAAATACTGTGCTGTTTGGAAATAAAACCGTACCTGCGATTGTTTAACGCACATTTTCGAGATCGTATAACGTTTAAACTATTATAAATCCTCTATAAAATAATCCCTGTCCAGAACTCTTATAGAAACTCTATTACAATCATGGTGTTACTGAATGTTTTAGATTACTGCGGAGTTTTACATTCACTGTGTTGGTTTATTACCCACCAACGTCAATAAAATACAGTAACGGGGTAACAGTAATTGTGTACGTGCCGATGTATTATTATTTTCTAATAGGTTCGATATTTACCGTAAATCAGGTAACGTTGATAATAATAATAACTGTGGTTTTAACCGAAACGCGCGAATTTGATTATGCGTTGTCTTAGGCAAGTCATCGCGAGAAAAATGTACTTAACCTCGTGTTATAATTTGGGTACACGTTTTCACGAAGAATTCAATAATATTACAATTTGCTCAAACTACGAATCATTATTAACATAATCATTATTTAATATTAATCATAATTACTTATTAAATTAATTTACTCAACAAAATGACACATATATGCAGCTGCGTTGCGTGCAATCGATTGTAATTATATTTGTTTTTCTTATAAACGTTGTCTTGCCTTGTGTACACCAGGCGAGGAAAAATTACGTTTTTTTTTTCTCGAATCAGCGATCCTCGGTTCGAAAGGACGTTATTATGCACCGTATGCAGTAGAGAATTGTTGGCGTTACACGATGATAGATCTTAAAATGGTTGTTGTGTTAACGTTTTACAAGTATTTAAACGATTTTCAGCAAAGTTCTACGGCCGATTTAAAGAACGTCAATATTTTAATCATATCAATATAAAATATGTTCACTTTGTTCTTTAGTTTATACCGTATACAATAATGTGTTTTCCGATGTTAATGTCGACTTGTGTTCACATAATAATAATACATTGCAATTATACTGCGAATGATGGAAAATGCACTAATAAACCGTGAACGGTTACTACGTGGAATTCATCGTGTGCCTGTTGGTCGGAATCGTTTAGCACGGAATTTTCAAAGGTAATCTCAAAAGAAATCGAATCGAAAAATCGTATTTATTGGTTGCTCGATGTGAGCGATCGGTTTGAAAATATTGCAATTTCGGCGAGTAAATTTTATCTGTTAACGTGTAAAGATATAAAATTTAAGCTTATACGCTGTGTCGAATTTGTATACATATATTGTGTGATGCAATAACACTCACCTAGTTAAATTTTTTCTGAATGTTATTGTTAATTTCTCCGTCCTGTATCATTCATTATACTGGATTGCCGTTGATTCCATTGCCGCCTACCAATTTGTTTCTTTCAAAGTGCGTCCTGATATGATAAAGGACTTTTGACTGGCGTAAACCGTGACACATGGCGATATCAGGATGTTCAGTTTGGTACGTGTTTCGTCGGAAATTCGGAAATCGTAATTTAAAGTTATGTCGCTTGGTTTCGACTAGGATACGTTCAAATTGTCTTGAATCGTGAACGTCTTCTTCCGAACAAACTCTACTTTTTCAATAGTTAACCAACAATCTTCAAAAAGCTCTTATACGCCACTTTTAATATTATATTTATTTATATCACCTAATATTAGATGTTTATAAAAATATGATTTAAAAAAGACGTCTTAGGATAATAGGGACGAGTTACTAGGTACTATTGTTATAGGTAATTAAATTAAATGTATAGTGTAAGCAACTGTTTCGTAAAACATTGCTTATGAAAAAAATGATTCTGAACGGAGTTCAGTTGTTAGTGCTGTTCTATCAATAATATATATATATATATATGTATATCATATTAGCTAGTTATATATATTTATCAATTAGCTTATAACAGTAGCTTAATAAACAAGCTTGTATTATATATTTACAATCAAGACATCATATTAGCTGGTTGTCTTGATTGTACAAATAACCGAACTCTCAAATATTTTGTCCGAATTTACTTTAGCCAAATACCTCAGAATGTTCCTCAAACTAATCATCGTGTGTCAAAAACGTTTTATGTACTTACTTATCGTAATAATTATAGTTACTCGCGCCGATCGATAGAATGTATAATTTCTGGTAACACAATTAATAACTTCGATATTTTCTATGACAAATAGTATTGTATACTGATATATATATATATATAAAGTTATGTAGATTTTCCCGTTTTTTCGTCAGTTTTTCACATTTGAGAAAATCGAAAAACAACCTCCTCAAAGTACTTCCTCACGCAGATTTTCATTCAGAAAAGGCGATACACTTAAAAACCGGAGCAAGATCTCTAGTAGACAAATAGCGCACAGATCTTTATAAATCCATAAGTTTCCTCTCTCTCCACTCGGAATCTGAAACTACGACTCGGCGGATCGGTTTCCGTATGTGCCGCGAGGTTAATGATCATTGACCTCGGGCGGCAATCGATGGTCTCCGTTGTCAGATAATCAACGGGCGTAATAACATTAATATCGTCGTCTTTTCGTGTGTCGCCGGGCAGTTTATAAAAATGGGCCCGTCAAACGATTGCGCGTTATTGTTTTAAAACGGCGATAACGCGCGGACAAGGGAATCGGGAACGCGAGATTCTCGATTACGATATCGCGACTTCATTATATTATCATCGTCAGTATTATTATTTAACACTGTTACGCTGTTGTAATTTATGAGATGAACGCCACTTTGTGCGTCGCGAGTGCCGTGTCCGACTGCATATTATTACGATTATCCGCGTGATAACGTTATTGTTTCAGATTCGGCGGTTCGAACTTTCCGGCCCAAAGACCTAAATCGATATTATTGTAATATTACAACATTAACCACTATCGCACCGGCACGGCCATCCATACGCGACGTTTTAACAATATCCGACGGGAAAGCCCGTGAAAGTGCGACGCGACAGTAAACCATTGTTAGAACGATATATAACGTGACGCGTGTGTTCACACGGTGATAATATTAATTACGGTTCCTCTCTCCGTCCGGTAATCTCGCGAAAGTATTTTCGTGCGTACACGGCGGCAGCGCGATAATTGCTTTCACGGATTTCGCGACTGTCGCGACAGTATCTATCGTCATGCGGACCGGTATACCGAAATGTAAACCGGGTTCGTTTAGCGTTCGCTGTTCACACGACTGGCGTGCCGCGCGCTCCATAACATAATGATAACGATAAAACGGTGCGGGGCGATGCGTATACGATTATACAATTTATAACTAAAATATCATAATGAATTAAAAATATTTCGTATTCATTATTGAACGTCCGCGACAAATCGTTTCGTGTAAATTCCCCGAAAGGTTTGCCATAATTAACGAACGGATATAATAACGATGATGCGGATTTTTTTAAGCGGGACCGTTTTCCTACTCCTGCCCCGTCTCCTCCTACAAAAAAAAAAAAAAATAACGTTTTTCTCATTCTAATTGAAAAATACATCGCGATGAAGCTCATTTTGATTTCTCGCCGAAACGAGTTGCGATAAACGATAGCTATTTTTACTCGTCAATATAATGTGATAACCTCGTCGCAAAAATTTTATAAATCTTATATCTCCCGTTTGATACTATACAATAAATGCATCACACGTCGGGGGATTGGAATGTTTCAGTTTATCTTACGGAGACTATGTAAAACTAGCTAAATTTTAATTTTAGAGATAAAGTACCATAATACGTTTTTGTATAGAAAAGAATATTTTGGAAGAAATCTCATCAGGTTTTCGTATTTTTTTAAATATACAAATCGATAGAAAAGGCACAAAAACCAAGGCGCCCAGTGTCGATATCGTTTTGCTCACAAAAATACATGAAATACGGAAATACTGATACTGACCAGTAGAATCAACCGAATTAAATTTCTTTTTTTAATTTATAGAGAGAAACATTTTAGAGATCGCATTGATCGCCGTTTTCCAATATTTCATTCTTAAATCTTTGAAAAAAAGTGAATTTTAAACTTTTTTTTGCCATTTTTTAACATTTTTTTAAAATCGAAATTATAAAATCAGAGTGTAATGTGGTCTGTAGAATGTTGCTGTTTATCAATAAAACATATTCTTTTTGAAAATATTGAATTGATAATAAGGTATCACTATTTTTGTGAAATCATATTTTTTTTCAGTAAAAACGGCCCCACCAAAATATCTACATAAATACGGTCAGTTGGAAAATCTTATCTTTAAGGTGGTAATTGAAATGTTAATAATAATTTTTGAATTTTAGATTCTGAGTGCATTCTGTGCACAATTTTTCCACCAGAAATTTTGCTCCAATGTATAATGATAGATCGATAAATTATCATTATAAATTATTTGATCGCAGGCGGACAAGGTGTTTTTTTTTTTTTTTTTTAATTCGTAAACAACTTAAATTTTTCACAAAATAACTGAGCTATTTTCTAGCATTCTATGCGTTTTTTAGTTATCAAAAAAAAATAAGATAAATACTTTTTATTTATCGCCACGTATGTTGTTCTTATTTCGATTACATTTTTACGGAAAAAGCCTTACGTGTCTAACGGAATATCGATCTTTTCGGAATAGACAAACTAATTAAAAACGCAGCACGTTATCGTGAGCAAATGATATAGTAATTACTACCTACTACTTTCAGTGTATTGTATACATTATAATATGTAAGGAAACTTAAGGTTTTATATATACATATAGTAATTTGTTTCGAGTTTATAATAAACTATGTAAGTACTTACTTGCATAGTGTTGTAAGTAAGTTTACAATTTTTCGGTAAGTACGAGTAGTACGACACAACTGCAGAAAAGGGTTGTTTATACTTTTGAAACTTTATAACTACTTGATAGACTTTTGAAATTTTCTCAAAATAATACAATATGTTGCAAACAACGGAAGTATTATACATTTATTATTATTTTTTTTTTTCATTTTTTCTAATATATTATAAGTACGTACACGCACTTTCGTCTTCCGACGATTTTTTTTCTTTCTTAAAGACCAAATAATAATTCGAAATTTTAACGCGGAATATTCCTCTGTACTTCTGCCGTGTATGCATTGTATGCATTATTCCGTTTACAAGAAAAACAGTATAGAACGTTCGAAGTTTTCGCCAAAAATCGTATAGCGTTTTCAATCAAACATCCGTCTTCAATAACACACATTCGTACCTGATAATTAAAACTTTATTTTACGTGTCCGTGGTTTGAATTTTAATTCTATTTTCAGAATAGAGTACTGAAATATACAGTTAAGAATAAATGTCCGTTTATTTTTATCCTTTCGGTGCACTCGTGTACAATACAAATGTCATTTTCGTAACAGCGGAACATAAGTGCAACTAGACCATCAACCACCTTGGGGGTGATCAAAATATAGTCACGTCACAGACCCATAGAGGCCATACCCTCTCGATCTCCTATTATGCAATATTTATTCTATTTATAATTTTTTACATAAAAATGCAATATCATAACTTTTTTAATTTATTGTTTTATACACACATGCATTGTCAGTATAGGTAATTTGTATTTTTTCTTCTTATTAATTATGAAATACATAGATAAAATATTTAGTCTATACTGTATAACAGCTTATTGGGTATTTTTTAGGGTGCTAATTTTAAACTTCGGGGAGCTCAAGACCGTCCAGCGTCCCCTTAGTTGAGCCTATGGCTACAATAATTGTTGACGCTAGCTTAAATAGTCATATTTATTCCGAGCAATGTTCGTTAATTGTTTTGACATGAGATTTATTTGCATTTGGATAATCTACATTTAAATTTTTTTTTTCTGTCTTGCATCTGTAGTAATACAAAAAATATGAAATTTAAAATAATAGGTTAGTATTTTTGTATGTTAGGTCTGTACCAAAAAAATATAAGAATTATTAGAAGAGTAAGTACACAAATGTACCTATATAATATAAAATAATTGGTTTAGTTTTCGGTACTACAATGAATGATGTATTTTTAAGTATAATAAAAGTTCGCCTACTAATTATTATAATTATACTACTAGGTAGTGGTATAATTACTAGTATACTTTCCTTCCGATGATTGAAGGGATTTTGAGTCGTGAATCCGAGAATGGTGACGAGATCAACAAATAAAGAAAAATAAAATTATTTTACCTGCCCACGGTGTTGGAACGCTAGGGTCTATACCTATAGATATCGTGATCCTCGAGTCGTTGGGCAGCACTCACTATCTAATTGAAATAAACTAATTTAATTAATTAGCACCTTGTACAGACCTGTGTGCACTCGGATAAAAAAGCTAATCTTTTAATTAAGAAAAAAAAAAAGGTTGAATTATAAAATAAATTAATAAAGAAATCGAACAGTGATTATAGCTGCTAAAAGTCTTGCAATTCGAGAGAGATATACGAAAGAATATGGTGGAGCGTAGTAGTTGCTGCGTGCAGTATTCTCGACAGAATGGTCGTCTTGAGAATATTCGAGCGGTCAAGACGCTCGATTTTCAGTTGAAAAAACCGTTAAATTTTATATGTTTAAATAAGCCAAAAAAAAAACAAAAAAACCGTTAGAATTTGCGGGCTTAAAAAGATGGACCAGATGGCCTTTATATCGTCGGTGTCGATATAAAATAACTAATAATCCAATTTTAAGAATAAGATATACACTGAACACAATGCAATGATTTATTAGGTATACAATTTTAACATTACATAGATCCGTAAGAATTATCTCACGAGTTCTGGTGTATTTGTATCGTGTATGCCTGATGCAATTTCGCCGGTTCTTAAGTTAATCACTTTAATTCACATAAAATCTTATTAAAATCACGTGATAGTAATTTTAATACATAAGTCGCATTGCCATTTAACATAAAAAATGTTAAACTTTTTATTTCTTTTTTTTTGATCAGGTATGCGTCTGACTACTAGCCACTGGTATATTTTTATTCATCAATATATACCGGGTGTCCCACAATGATCTGCAACTTGAAATAACTTTTTTTCTAATCAATATTTTTGATATATATTTATTTTTTTTAATAATTAATATGTTTCTTTACTACAGTTTATGATCGGATTGTATTTTTGTTTTTTTTCCAAGTTCTATTGAACTTCAAAGTTCCTTGAAAAAGGAAAGAAATATTCCAATATAGAATCGGTAAAATAGGTAAATAACCTATTTTCTATTTGAAAAAAAAGTTATTTATCTGCTGGTATATTCTGAAATGAATTAAAACTGATATTTTTACTGTGTATTTAAGCGCCACCTATAACTCCCGAAAATACCAGAAAACGAAATCGCATATATTTTAGACTCGAAAGAAGACATGTTTTAAAATGATGTTTATATTTTTTATTATTATCATTTTATGAACAATTTTATTAACAGAAACATGGCATCTTTTCAAATAGAAAATTTTATCTAGTAAATTATTTTACTACTAGAATACAATAAAATAATAGATAAAAATATTTAAATAATTATATTTAAGTAATCGATGTTTTAATAACATAGCAAATTATAAAAAAATTATTAACGTGTTTTAGATTCTGAGTAGAGCTTCTTCCTGAAACTTATAGTTTTACAAAAATCTGTTCGTAACTTTTCTACCGGAAGACTTGTTCGGATTTCTACTTGTGGCAACTTTTCTGAAAGGAAATTGGCGCGGAAGGTACTTCGAAAATTCCCCTCTTAAAAGTTTAGGAGTGAAATTTTCAATTTTCTCAAGAGTTTTCTCATCAAATACCAAAAACTGAAAACAATGGAAAATTTACCAACTACAGTAAATACATTAATCTTACGAAATTTTTTTTTCTGTGGACAACTTTTCTACAAGCAATTTCTTTAGAGACTCTAGGTACTTTACAGAGATCATTTATTAATTTTCCTAAGAGTCTTCCCAGCAAATATGAAAAACTGGAAGAGAACATAGAAAACCGGGAAAAACGTAGGAAAACTAGGAAAATCCGTGCAACATTATTTAAAAAAATATTCAAAGCTTATTTAATTATTTTATGTCATAAAATAATATGACATATATATTGTTGACAAAGCATCATTACCAAAAGAACTTTACTCAGAATCGTTTTATTGTAATTAATGGTTTATCGATTCTTACAGGTATAACTACATTAAATTATCTATAATAGTGGCTGCATCTGTCTCCATTAACCTAGGACCTTTTTTTTATTTGGATTGCTCCTTCTATTTGTTGTATGTTTTCATGTTGAACTTCATTTTCTCGTTTTCACCAACGCTATATAATGGCAAATGGCAATACCTGGTTAATAAAGCGAAATACTAGTTATTAAATACTAGGTATTTTAATTTTTACAATTTTTTTTTATTCATAAATATGGCTTACATATTAAAAACAACAATTTGAAAAAAATATTATCAGTGAAATAAATATTAGTTAGTAGTTTTTTTTTTTTTTTAGAGAGGTCATAATTAACGCGATCGCAGGTTTTTTGCAAAAACAGCCTTTTTATTCGCCTTGTACATTGTGAATGCGTAAAAATTTTATCATGTTATTTTACTGTGGTTTTTCATTATTTTCTTAAAAACAGCCGATCGGAAAATTAAGATCAAATACTGTTCCCCTACGTGTTGATAATTTATTGCATACCCGAGGTTAAGTACATGCCTCTAGTACGTATTAAAATAAACGTTCGACTGTTCTGCGCTACCGAAACAATTATTATTCTCTTTGATCGAACCACGTTTTACTTGAAACAGTTGTCTAAAGGCGATCATGTTCTAGTTTTGATTACCGAAATTCGATAAACGCTCTACGTTCGGCGTTTGATGAAATCGCTCTTTCCGATCGGATATATTCACACACGCCGATCAGCCTGTAAACCTTTTCTTTCTGGGGTTATAACCCCGGAAAAAAAAGGTTTCGGAAAAAGGTATACCGGTCCGTACAATTTTGGGCGGTCCTTAATTTATATAACAAGGGGGGGGGGAGGGTGAGAGAAAATAGATAACTTTGATCCAGCGACCGCGCATTCTCTAAATTTTGTTCGGCCGACATAAGAAAGTAATTTTTGTGGAATTCGTGCCGCAAATCGATTGACCGAAGGTGGTAATTTGACCGTTTTCGAATTTAATAAAAAAAATACTGTAGCGTTTACAAACATTTTTATAGATACCAGCGGACCTTAAATATATGTTTCTGTATGTTTATAAATATATTTTATGTTACAGAAAAATCTTTAAGTTACTTTGTCAAGTTTTGTTTTTTGACCTGGTATATTTGTGTGTAAATTCTGCAGTTATTTTATATCCGAAGAACGGTCAAATTATGATAAAATAATTAAACAGGTATTATATATTTTCTTTATTAATATATGAACATATTATTTTGTTTAATATTGATTTTCCTGTTTTTTCTAAGTTTGCAACTTACTGTTAATTCATAGTTTTTCACATTTGCTGGTAAAACTCTTGTAAAAATGACCTATAGTACCTTCTTGGTTAGATTTTTTTTCAGAAAAATAGCTATCATATTGTATTTCAGAGCAAAACCAGTGGTTGTCCAGAGAATAAAAAAATAAACATCTTTGTAAAACCATAAGCTTCTTTGCTTCACTCAGAATCTAATATTTTGTAAAGAGTGTAAAAGAGATCAAATTTGTTTTATAGAAAAATTACAAATACAAAAATTAAGAAAGAAATAGATATCTATGTTTAGATAAACTTCAATCATAAACAGTATTACCCTGTGTTCTTTGACCGGTTCCGGATAAAATATTGTTTTTATTACATGCTGACTGAAATCAAAGAAATCAAATAATAATACAATGTATTACAAAATCGTTTGATATTTCGTTCGATTCACAATTTTCGTTTGGTAAAAAACGTAACGATATCAGTCAACGCTGTTTTCCTACGACTACGACTAAAAGATGCCAATGTCCCTATAAATATAAAAAGTAAAAAAATAATACAATATGCTATAAAGTCTTTAAATACAAACATTTAGTTCCGTCGTACAACGTGCGAGTGTGTAACGTTTCCGAACACTCGTAGTTCAAACGCAATTATATTGTTGTTGCGAATAAAATCGTTAATATGAATTTTTTTTTTTTTTTTTTTTTTTTTTTTTTTACATCGATCATAATTACTTCTATTGTTTAACACTTGAAAACGGATTTGATTCGAACAACATAAAACAATAATATAACCAGCCAAATTACCCGTCGCTGTCAAGTTTAAGGGGAAAAAAAAGTTTTTTTTTAAAAAAATGTTAGACAATATTTGCATGGATAAATTATCAATTAAAATTATAGTATTTTCTAATAAACCGATGAACTGAATTCATTGTATGTCTATTCCTTGTTTAGATTTTAAATTTGTCTCGACTCGGGACACAGCAACATATAGCTGACCACTAAATAGCACAAACAGGTCCCGATTGCTAGGCATTCTACTTCATCCAACGGTTGCCGCTGAGTTTTGTTCATTGTCATAGCAAATCCTCATCGTTAATTGTCTTGTAAATGTAGAATCCGACGGGGTCATATCAATTCTGGGTAATAAAATACGCTAGCCGGTCCCTTGTTCAGTTATAGACTCTATGATATCCAAAGAATTTTCGTACATATTCCGTACAGTAAATCTAATGATACATTAGACTGGATAAAACATTTAAATTCAACGATATAGTATTTTGATGTCGAACTGTGTGGAGGCGAGCCACTTAAATGTCTAGAACCGTCTAGAAATTCTGCAAATTTATTCTTGCCCTTGCAATTTATTTGTTTGTTTCATCACGACGTTTATTTTTAGGTGCAAATCCAGTGTAAATGTATAGTGAATATACAGACATATTTTTTAAAATAATATCCCCTAATACGTCGTCGTTTATTACGTCACTAGATTGTCAAAGGTTTTATTTCAATTAAAATAGGTATCTCACCGGTATTTTTCGACTCAAAATTAGTAAATACTTTAGTTTATGGTACAAACTAACACGAATGTTACACAAAAGTTAACTCTACGGAAAACTTAATGACTCATAAAATATCTAATCAATATTAATTAATTCTTTGAACTTTCCTCATTGGATGGCTCATATTCACACCATATACAACTTCAGATATAACTGTCGAAATGAATCGCCTCACGTTTTAATAACACATGAATATTTATTTATATATAAAGATAGTATGTACAAAATAAATATTGTAAAAATCGTATTCTCTTCCGATTCGTATATGTTTTTTTTTTTTTTTTTTTAAATTTAACAGCATCAATATAAACCGATAATGACGGACATACTTCGGACGTGGGTGCCACTGTCATAGGTGAGAAGTTGGGTAGGATACGGACGGGAATTCAATGTATGTCTGTAAACAACGATAAACCATTACAAACGAAAAAACGATTCTGAGCGCAGTTCAGCTGATAGTGATGTTTTGTCAAACAAATACATACATGCCACGTTAAATAATCAAAAGTAATATAATAATAATAATAATAATAATAATAATAAGTGTTTAATGTTGTACCGATTTTCCCGTTTTTCCTACTTCCCCGGTTTTTCACATTTACTGGAAAAATCGGAAAACGATTCCTCTCTTTTACCGAACCCACTGTTCCCTTTCATAAAAAGTTCTGTCGTTGTAAATCGGAACGAAATTGCCGGTAGAAAAGTTGTCCGCAGAAAATAAAATAAACATCGTTGTAAAACCAATACAATCCGAGCGAGCTCCACTCCGAATATAATATAAGGTATTAAACAATCGAGAAATGCGAGAACTCCTTTTTGACCGACCTATTGAAAAGGCATATTTAGCTCACAAAAATATTCATCACCGATTGTCCCAAAAAGCTAATACGGTCCAGAACGAATTCGCAATAATCTATATGCACGTTACACGTTATCACGAGTATTGACTATATTGACTATAAATGACTTGTTATTATCTTATGGAAAACACGGGCGACTAATATGTAAATTTCAATTATTTAACGACGTTATCGCCGTTGGAATTTACCGTCAAATTGTCCGTGGAATATTTATTTTTCGGATAAAATCACTTGCACAAAAACCGTTTTGGAATAATACACACTAGAATTAACATTCGTTGTCGATAATTTTTAAGGGTGAAACTTTTTACTGTCGATACGGCAACCTATAGGTCGGTGGCAATCGACAGTTTTCCAAACAGCGCCATTTCATAATCCATACATCTTTTTTATAAAAGCAATACGGTAATTATAATTACCACGTTATATCCGATGAGTTATCGTGGCTGTGGTTTCCAGTAAATTGACGTGAAATCTCAATTGCTATTAATATTGAACAGAAGATAAGAAAATGCCGTAATGATTTTCGCGTACAGCGTTATGAAATTTAATTGTTTAATTTATATTGTTATCACGCCAATTTTCTTTGAAACGACTATTACTCAGAAACTATCGATCAGTTATGAACGTGTTTCGTGTTGCATAATAATGTATTCTATCGTCCGATTTTTAAGTGACTCACCTTTTCTAAAAATTGATGTGGGGAGGTACAGTTTTTTTACAGTTTTCCGCAGTTTTTTTCATAGAACACGCCGAAATACGGCGGGAAAATAGGAAACATAAAAAATATCAACATTTATATAAATTTACCGCCTTCTTTTTTCTCACGAACAACTTTTCTAAATGAAATTCGGCTCTGATCTATAATATATATTTACATAAATATACAAAGCCTGTGTTTAATTATTTTAACATAATATACTATGACATGTAAATTTATTTTTTTTCGTTAACAAAAAATGTTTCATTTTTCACTTGCAGGTTATACATTAAACTACCTATAATCACCTATATATTTCACCCGTTCCTATTATTCTAGCACGTCCATTTGAGAATAGTTAAATTCTTGTACGAAATCGTTCATTTTGAAAATTTAAAAAAATGATTTTTCACGGATGAAAATAATAATTAAATTTTTCGCTCTACATAAGTGCCGGCTCACAAAACTTTAAAATTAAAATTAATGTAGATAATTCTATCAACATTATTAGGCATAAGAAGGATAGTATTGATTTAACGGCAATATTATTATATTGTACTATTTCCGTTTCAAATTCAAAACGTCCAACTTGAAAAAATCACAATTCAACCGGGAAAAAAAAAGTTTGATACAAGAAAAAAAATATTTATCTTTTCATCATTCTGAAAGTATTAAAAACCGAAATCATTATTAAAAATAAAGTCATCAAATAAATTAATATATTATCGTATTAATAATAACTTGAATCGAAAAATTCTGCACAAATACCGAATAAAACCGCAAGCAAATAACTTCCTCGCCGGGTTTATTATTTTCTTTATTCAACTTTTCAAATATAATTTATTTAGTTTGAGATTAATTTTATGATTTAGTTCCGAGATACATCGCGTACACCGCCACGGCGCACATTAAAAATCAAATACGCACAAGAGATTTATTCAATTTAAATTTATTATTAATATTTTGTACAGTCGCATTACAGAATTAGTATTTGTTAATTTTTAAAATTAAAAGCTTTATGAAAGGTTTTCAACTTTTCGGAATTAATTTTCCAATAATAATATAATATGACCATTCGTTTAAAGTAATAATAATTGCGAGGACCGGACGGCCGGAGGGACTAAGACCTCTACTTGTCGGAGGGGAGCTTTTAATACTCTCGAGTCCCCCCGCCACCATTTAACTCGTTTAGCAAATAATAACATAATACAATGTGTATAATGACGTGATATTATTGTAGCACGTCCGAATAAAATTATGATTAGGTAATATAAAATGTATAACGTAAAACTGTTCCGGAAGAGAAAATATCAATTGTATGATAAAAAAGAAAAAAAAAAATCGTTTGACATGTACGAAAAATATATCTACGAGCGTTCTCAACCGAAATGGCCATTATGATATTTACTGGAACTTGTAACCGTTTTAAAATACGTAATTTCAGCTATTTGAATTTCCGGATGTTTGAAGAAATCGGCGGAAAACGGAAAGTCCCTTTATTCGATAATAATATATTATTGATACGCGGTTTCTTTCAAAGTATTTTTTTGTCGAATTCTCCCCCTCCCCCTCCCCCGAAATATTCCAAAATTACCGTTGTATGTTTGTTATACAAAAGGTCATCTAAATTTTATGACGCGGTACCGAATTGTTCACGAAATAAGAATCCACTTATCTTCTCTCTGTATACAAAATTAACATGGTTTTACTGACTGACGATCGTGACGGTGAATTAGGGGTTTTTTTTTAACAATAGTTGGCGCGAATATTCAATTTTTTATTGATTTATTTTTGTTTATTCGCGGGTTACCTCCTCGATGACATGGATGACGACGATTCGGTCGTTACGGACGAGAAAACTATTGGTTGGGTTAGCTACCCCGCACATATTATTATCACGTCACGTGTGATCACAGTCTTATTTCATTAACTCACGTCAAATGATGTTACACGAGTTATTAAAAGTTTCATACTGTTTATTAAAACACTATGTAACTTTATAAAACAAGTTATCCTCTACTCACGTGACACAATGGAGTATTGCAATATCACGTATTCTATTTCTTTCTGTCATTTCTGTGATATTTTAATGAAAACTTGTTTTAAAACAACTTGTAACAGTTATTTAAGGTACAAATGCTTTAAATAATTTTGACGAATGAATCATAATGCAAAGTATATAAAAAAAAAATGATACTCCGTTACAAAAACGACACGTAACTGGTCCTTTCAGTCTTTTATTAGTTTTGTATACCATTATTATGATATTTTTTTTATTTCATTCATTGATAACAAAAGCTCATTCATTATAAGAGCTCTGCAGCATTTCGGAAGTCGGTTCCCCAATCTGAAGAACTGGTTGAACTAGCATGCCCCGCATTAAATGAAAACCGTTCGATACTATTCCTACTATTCCTACGAATGTATTACCTAGGAATAGTGAAACGTTGCCGGGTCAGTCGGTTTTTTCGTCAAACGACTTTTTTAAATACTTTTCGGTATCTATTGCATATTGTCTTTGTTTTATTTATTTTCTACGTGTTTTTAAACATTTTTGAACCGCCGCGATCGATCGATCGCTTGTCCGGCCGAATTATTTTATCGCACGCTGTCTGTCAAATCGTCCGATTCGTTTTCCGTTTCTTAAAATAATAATCATTCACTGCCGCAACAGTTATAACGGATTGTATTATAATGGCGTTCGTCTGTCAATCGTCTTTACGACGACGCGTCCGTAAAAAAAAATAACGTACAATTTCATTATGTAGTCTCTTCGCCAACGATCCCGTAAAACAGTATCGTATCGCGAATCGTGTCGAAGCGAAAAACGAACCACGAACAACGTAGTTTTTTTTTTTTTTTTATTATTCTCGGTACAAATATTCAACAATTTACAGTGGTTATTACGAGTGTAGAGAAAAAAATAAAACTTTATGTACGGACGAAAAAACAGCAGTTATTCTAAATTGAGTAGTACAGTTGCAGCTGTCGTCTTCAGGCTGAGGGTTTCAAAGAGAGGTCGTCTGAGATTCCTAGGCTTCCTCTGGTTCGTTTTTGTAAACCGTTATCGATTAATTTATAAGATAAGAATGTGGTGAATAAATGTAATAACACAGTGTGTACCTAATATCATGTAGAGATGCCGTGATATTATAATGTGAAGCGAAACGGAAAAAAAATGACGCACAGAAAAACAGTTATAGACCGCGGCGAAACTCGGAAAATCGAAACTTAAAGCGTAAGGTGAGGGCCTCCATTTGGAACAACGAAATTTTGATGGACAAAACGGGGAATTTGCTAATTATAATTTCGTAATCTAAACCGGCGGTGATAGACGATTCGACTATCCAAGTTTCATCAGTCCGATTTGCTAGCCGTCCAAAATCTTTTTATTCAATGTGATTTTACTAATGTAATTATTCCATTCAAATTATTTTACTAAACCGATATAGGAATAAATCGTTGAAACTGTCTTTCGGCTCTCTTCGGTATTCGCCTGTAAATACAGTTAAATTGAAAAAAGACGTAAAAGACGTAGTAACGGCCTATAACCGATTTAATTGTATTTACGTAAACGCAACTTAAAAGCAAACTTGAAAAGTTATGAAAAGTCATGAAAACTCGATACCGATTATTTGTTATTGAATATTCGTTGTGGGGTCTATCGCAGAAAACACGGCTTGCTGTTTTAATAAATTCGAAGTAATTACGTGAATACATAATCATGAGTACTCGAGTTTCGAGTTTAAAACGATCGCACAAATACAGAATGTAAACAATTCGCGATTGCAAAATAAACGACATTTTATAGTAGCCTCCCGGGGATATTAGCGCTATCTGTTAGACACGCGGTCAGTTATCGGTATCAAAGTCCGGCGGTTTTCGCTTTAGGTTTTCGTCCGACACGGAGACGGACGACGCCGGGTCGAAACCAAACACCCGCGCGAAAGCGTAACCACCTACACAGGCCGACACGTTCCGACAGATTCGTCTGGAATATCACGCAGGAGTCTGCACAGGTCCTAAAATATTCGCCGCCATTCCTTTGTTTATTAAACCCGTGCACCCGTCATTTTCCTTGGCTCGAATGGCCTAATTGTTTCCGTTAGGAACCAAAGGACAATATCGTCCACGGAGTCACTAATTTTAAATTAAATATATATACTGTTAAACACTTCAACGAACACTTGACTAATGACAACGACAGTAAAAACACGGGAAAATAGCGCCGGCCTCGTGCGGAATTTCGAACCGTTTACAAAACGTTGGTTTTATTAGATTTTTGTTAATTGAATGCCCGTCATATTTATGACGGATTATAACGCCCGGTCGCCACTGTGAATGAACAATACGTTGAAACACAAAATCGCAAAATGTTTTACATTTTCCCAGCTACTTCCGGACACTTTTGGCGGCTCTCCCTCTTTTGGGGTCTGGTTCCTAAAATTTCTCGTCGAATAATTGATTTTCTACCCGTTACTTTATCATTCCTCCCCCCCCCTTCTAGTCCTGTTGAATATTTTAATTAGAAAAAAATATCCTGGCTACGTGTCTGCTTTCTCGGATCAAGTGAGCTCGAATAAGAGTCGTTTTTCACAAACGGACGAGTGTGATAAAATTCCAGTAGAATTTCAATATATGTATTTCATCGTGTTTCACCAGGAGATAGGTTCTCCATTACAAACTATTACTTTTTTATGATCGAATTTGACCTTTTTATTTTAGATTCTGCTACGTAATGAGTGATCTAAGGTTTTTTATGATTAATGATTTTTTTTCTACTTTTATTAAAGTAGAAATATTATTAGCAATATTAATTGCTCCAACAAAAAAAAGACAGGAGTCATTGTACATTTTAATCTAATTGGTGAGCAAGAAAGTCGTTTTTTTTTGATTTTCCATTTAGTTTAATCGAGAAAAACCAAAAAAAAAAATTCATAGAAAGAACGCTTTTATCATTTTCAATTTCGTTTATCTTTTGTTGTAATTCAATTAAAAATATTCGTAAAGTTTAAACATTTGGACAAAACTTGGAAAAATTTGGACATTATATTTTAATTTTCTAGACAATTTTTAAAACATTCAAGCAATTATTGAGCTATTTATAGTCATTATGATTTTACTAGTTTTTCACATAATTTATGAATACAAATTCGGAGACAAATAGAACCTGCCGCATCAATTTGTCTATTTGGATACAGCTGTCAAAAAAAAAGAACTTAAAAGGATTATGGGGACGGGTACTGCCACTGTTATAGGTAATTTAATGTAAGCAACGATAAACTATTGCTTAGGAAAAATCGATATTGAGCTGAGTACAACTGATAGTGATGCTTTGTCATAATTAGTAAAATAATTAAAAAGGCTTATATATTTCCTTTTTAATATTTGTTTTAATGTTGTACCGATTTTCCCACTTTTTTACCGGTTCTTCACATTTATTGAGAAAATTGAAAAATTACATCTCTCGGATTTCCTTTTAGAAAAATTGCTATCATTATAAGTTGGAGTAGAATTGCTGGCAGAAAAATTGTCCGCAGAAAAAAAAAATCGTAATATTACACAAATAAATTTCATACATTTTCCCGTTTTTTTTTTTTGGTTTTTCGCATTTTATGAGAAAACTCTTGAGAAAATCGAAAAAATGACTTCCTTAAAGTACCTCCTCACACCGATTCACTTACCGAAAATGTGTAACACGTAAAAATCGGAGTAAGTCATCTGGTAGAAAA
The DNA here is from genome assembly GCA_902439185.1 of Cinara cedri. Classification (NCBI taxonomy): domain Eukaryota; kingdom Metazoa; phylum Arthropoda; class Insecta; order Hemiptera; family Aphididae; genus Cinara; species Cinara cedri. The sequence goes on along the minus strand of CABPRJ010001946.1, from coordinate 147,959 downwards.
GTTCTGTGTAAAACCATATGCTTCTTCGCTCCGCTCAGAATCTTAAACTAAACTGAAAATCAATTTTTAAGACCAACAACGGTAATTCAATTTGTCAAATGAATAAATGTAACAATTTTCGGTTAAAATAGATGTCGGTTGACTGGTTATAAATACACCTAATATTGATAGAGTTTTCTGGTATTAAAGTTCCGGTTCCAGCTGTCGATTCCGATAGGGTCCAAATAAGATAAATCATACCGGATCCAGTAATACCCAGTAATATTTATACAATAATACAATTTATTAATAGGTTATTACCCATCCGTCTGGATTAACATTAAACCAACACATTATTGTGTCATAGTATTGGTATGGAACGATACAGGTATAAATCTCCTTTACTATATACAAATCTCGGGTCGCACTCCTACGAAACCGCTCGATCGATTTTAATGCTATTTTCGTTGCAACTTCCTATCCCCCCCCCTTACCCCTCCCACACCCTCCAATTTTTTAATCCCGATTTTAGTAGTATTTCGATTAGATTTTTAGATATTATTGAATTATTCGTTGTTACGGATTACCTTAGCGACGCGGCTGAAATGAAAACAAGTTGGTCTATCCAGCAATTACAATGACGGAGAAACGATATCTTTATTGTTATAGTCACATTATAGCTATCCGGACGATTGGATTCAAATGATAGATATTATACCATTTGTATTCCAACGCAATCCATTTTCTACACGGGCTATTAAAAAAAATATTCATTTGATTTTCGTTTTTAGGGGACAAACGTGTATTTTATTTAGCCTTAAAGGACCCATGAAGATATGAGACACGGTATTGGTATATACTAAGTACATTCCGAAGATTGACAAATAATATTGATCATTTGTTAAATAGATCAAATGATAAAAAATTAAAAATATCAAATTAATATCAGTTTATTAAAAATAATGTTAATTGGTGTTTACTCTATACACTTTTAAAAATGTAATAGAAATATATTTTAATTAAAATATTCATTTAAATTTAATTACGCGTTTACAATAACAATTTTATTTTTAACATTGGTATATTTAATAATAAAATAATAAAGTAAAAACAAAATTTTAATTATGGTATTCAATCGTGAATAAAAAAATTAAATAAATATAAAAATAAAAAGTCATGACTGTGACACATACTCGATGAAGAATTTTTAATTCGAAACCGGTCGTACTCACCTATCGCAATACTCCGGGCGACGCATTGGTTCGTTTATTTATTTACTTTATTAGTTTAATAATTAGTCCACTAGTTTGATACGGCCTAAACATGTCTAAATCAACTTCCAATCGGCCCAATAGTCTCGCATTGGTTATTTCCGCTGCATTAATACCATCAAAACGATGCGTAATGACATCTAAAATAATAATATACCTAATAAACAATAACTGAAGAACAAATCTTTCCCACAATTAGTGGCAAGTCGCATTTACTTCATAATATGACCATTTGATAATACACACAATTCATGTTATTTATGTAGTTTATCTATTACCAAATTTACCTCCACAAATATATAAATAATTTGCGCTAAAACGTGGTTTTTAATTTTAAAGAATAATATTATTTATTTAAATTATTGGAATTTATGTTATTATCTATATAGATAATTAACTATTAATTCACTTTAATTTATAACAATGAAAAAAATTGAATACAAATACTGAATGCAAATTTTTTATGTTGCAAGTTGATTAGACGTATGCTGTAAATTCACTGTAAATTTCAAGGGCATAATATTGAAAACCTTGATCTAATGAAAAACTAACCAACTATCTAACTTCATACAAATTTCAAATTAGTTCCCAGTGTTTATCATTGCATCAATCGGTACATAGGAAATATATATTTACGAGATATACATAGATTAAGAATAATACATTTCACACGAATAACAGAGGGAAATATATATATTTTATATATACAATCAACCGTTCAAATTTTTATTGTTCTACAGAATAAAAATTGATTAACATATAAAAAATGAAAGGCTTTGAAGAAAATATGTCTCGAACAGTATTACAGTTATTTACTAAAAACAATTCTACGTGGAGCTGGTAGTTCAGCAAATGCAGCTTTTTTTCTCGTTCCCTTGTATGAAATACTATTTGCACGTTTATCAGTATTACGTTAAAAATCTTAATATTTTATAAGTCGAGATTTTCCACGTGCTACCATCTAACTTCAAAAGCTCGGCCGTCTAAAAATTAAAAAAAAAAAAACCTTTTATGTATCGATTCACATTAATTATAAACCGTCTTACCAATTGGCTCTTAAAATATTGATCAGTCAATTTGTCATTAATGCTTTTCATTGTTTCAATAGAATCCACAGGAAAATGTACAGAATAAACAAAAACGTTTCTAATACAACTTGCTGTCGGTAGATCATTATTTATATTATCTACAAGTGAACGCAATAAAGGTTAAGTTCGGTTCATCTTCATCTTTTTAATTTCGTTACATCCCGCATAATAATAATAACTGGTCTGAGAGTAACGGTCCTATTTTAAATGCATATATTTTTAATAAATACAATTATTACACACAATTTAAACATTTTATTAAATTTTAATCAAATAGTCTCAATAAAAACTAAAATTTAAGGTATTTACCGACAGTCAAGTTTTGTGGTATAACCATATACACGACAAGAAGAACGAGACATGTTATTCAAAAGTTATTGATGTTATAACGCATTTTATAATGTTAATAGACAGATGTATTTTCTATATATGTTTTATAATAGAAATATAAGAATATTTATTAGTTGGTTAGGTTCATTTCCTTGAACTATTGTTATCTGAGACTGTTGAGATTCTTTGTTCATGTTTTGTGCGCGGTACCTGATGATGTCGCACGCACGTTTTGACGGGACGTTTTTAGGACACGCAAATAATGTAAATTAACGTAAATTCGAACATCCGGGTGTATACAGCGATACATATGTACACATACACGCGCCGTCATGGAACGACGGAGTGACCGCGTGAGTAATTGTAGTTGTTATATTCCTTGTAAAAAGTGAACGCTCAACTGGTAACAGCTAACGGCATGTAGATGGTTACATGGTTCTCTAATAATATGGCGCGCGGGGGGGGAGCGGATTTAACGATTCGGTGTCCCTATGTTGGTTAGATTAAATTTGTCGCCTCTGTCAATATTCCGAACGGCCTTCTTCTTCTCAAAACATAATCATCTCCTTATCGACCAAAGCAACAAAAGTTTCGTCAACGTGATCCACGTTGACAATACGTTAACAATACGTTATACGTAACCGTTAAATAATTGTCACGCGTTAAAAAATGTGATGAAATACAACACATACATCGCAACAAGATGTTAGGCAACATAAAATGTCTAACGGGCACTACCGTAACCACATTTCTTTTTTTTTTTTCTTTTTTTTGTTAGGGGTCACTTATTATTTTTATATAAGTTAATCACATTCTGTTGAACGGTAAAATACACCGAAATAACCGATAAACCAATAACGAGGCGAGGGGGCCACCACCAGTGTCCACTATCCAGTGTCAATTAGGTAGGTTAGTAGTAAAGGTAGTAAAGTATTAGGTAGTAAAGTGGATAGGGCGTCAGATTAGATTAGGCAGGTCTCGGGTTCAATACCCGAATATGGCAGTTATAAGATTCCGTTTTTTGCATTTTTTTTCTCAATAAATGAAATGTCGTTATCAAATAATCATTTTAACAATGAAATAATATTTTTTCGATCAAATATCCAGTCGGTTAAAATCGACTACAATCGTAAATATAAAACCGCCTTACCGCTCAGAATCGTTTTTCGTCAACAACGATTAATCGTCACCACTATTGAACCCTACGTTCCCAACGAGCCGCCTATTCAACCGGGGCCCGCCCGTCGTGCGAAATATGTCCGTCAATTTCACTTTGGGGACTTTTACCGACGGTTTCGACGGTAAAAAATCAAGACAATCAGATAAAAAGGCACCAGTAAAAACCGTTATGCGTTTAAATGTATTTAAAACCGTCGTCATAAAATTTACGAGTTGTAGTCGTGCGCTTTCGGGTAAACCGGGTGGCTCTCGGGGGGGGCGCTGGAGCCGAACCGGCCGACCGACAGCAGTTCGCCGGGCAACGGGTCGCGGAAGTCGCCGGGCGGCTTGTAACTCCGCTTGTACACGGTGCAATCGTCGATGGGTTCGTCGGGCCGGCAATACGGCAGGCATTCGGCCGACCTGTACAACGTCAGCGGGTCCCACTGCACGTAACTGGCGCTGGTCTCCGTGACGGCGGCCATGCGTTCGTCGCGGGCCGTCCAGTGGGCCGCGGTGGCCGGCCGCGCCGACTCCTGCGGGCGCACGGTGTCCGTCGCGCCGAAAGTGTCCGCCGTGGTGGTCACGCTGGCCATCTGGCACCGGGCGCCCCCGCCGTCGCCGGTGCCGCAGCCGCCCTGTAGGTCGATGGCCGGGTCGGAGGCCCGGTACCGCACGGGCAACGGCACTCTTTTCTTCACGTAATCGTGTCGCTGCGACGTGACCGCCTGCATTGGCTGCTCGCAGTTGCCGATCTCGTGGTCGCTCTGGATCGCGGGCGGCGGCCGCTGGTCGCACGGCCACTCCGGGAAACTCGCCCGCTGTACCGTCACGGTGGCGATCCCCTCGCCGTCCCGTGCCATCGGCCAAAAGTGTTGTCCCGGCTCCACGGCCGTCCTCTTGCGCGGATCCTCCGGCGGTTTGAACGATTGCCTGCGCGTAAAGCGGGTTTTTTTTTTTTTTTTAACAATCCGAACCAAAACCTATCCCGAGCGGCCGAGTTCAATCGGTGAAAATCGCATCGCATTGTGACTATGTACTTAATTTCGTAATTAATTACAATAATAATAATAATAATAATAATTGTTCTTTGCGGGAAAGCCGATGACCGGAACGGTCGCTGACAGACGGGAAAAAAATAACGTTAAAAAAAATTAAGTACGCGTCTAGGGAGTCACCCAAAATCGACTTATCGTGCGTTATCAAACGTTAATCTCCCGCGAAAGGCATTAGTTCCGCCAAACGTTAAATTTTTCATAATTTGGCAGACTCAATTGGCGGTCGGTGGACGAAACGACACTGCGAGTAAACCAGAAACGGGAATTGATAAGTATCAATTAACCCTATGCTGTTCGGATAATATTAAGCCCGGTGTACCGAAATTACTTTTATCGCACTTATTTGCAGCGCATTTTTTCAACCCTGCACAAACGGCTAAAGACAAAATGTAAGGTGAACTGAAATAACTGAACACAGGCCGAACGGATCAACTTTGGTAAATATGTAAAATAAAAAAAAAAGTCATTTTGGAAGATGAAATTGTTGGTGACTGCGAAAAGAAAATGCCCCGAGAAAATTTCAGCGTTAAAATAATTTGAACCACTTGATATTTAAAATGTTTAAAACGCTTTTGGATATAAACGCGAAGCAGCTGTTCGGTACTTCCATTAATCAAGTAACCAGTGGCGTAATTTGACCATGTTTGTGGGGCGGGAGAACAAAATGTTTGTACATTTTGCCTATTACCAACCCCTTCTAAACAATTTAGTTTTTATCATACAAACGCCTTTCTCCAGAGCCATCTTAAACTGTGCAGGGGCCCTTGTGCCGAAAAAAACCAATATTAATTTTTAAACTTCAAAAGTTACGAAAGTCTAACGATTTATGAAAAAAATAACACGTTTTTAATCTTGAATAGATAATTGATACGTTCAATAGCCTTTTTAATAATTTAGAATTTTATGAACGATATTGTGGTTTATTTTAGGATTTAGAATTTGTTAAAAACAAAAATACAAAAAAAAAATCTCGATATCCGAAATACCGGTATTTGTTCGGTTCAATTCCGGAAGACATTCGCGTGTTTTTCAATTCCTAATCTCTAATGTAACTAAATAATAATTATAATAACTAACAATTGAATATATTTGCAGTGTACAAAATAGTTATTAAACATAAACCGGGCATGCGTTCCGCAATGTTCGGAGAAGGTTTATAGCTATTGAAATTCATCCGCTATTGAATACCATCCCCTAAAATTCTGGTTATAGGTGGTTTTAGTTCAGAAATTTAATTATTTTTGTTGATTTATGGGTTTCCGTGGTAACACGGTTGACAAAAAATGAAACCCGTGTACTGGTATGGCGGTATCTATGGAAAAATTAATTTATTGATTCCTTAGTAAACAGTCTATTACATCTAAATATTTATCCAGTTTTGAGTTTGTTGAGTGAATTTTTTGAGAAGTGTTTATTTATCGCAGTTAATTCACCGCAACTTACATATTTGCATACGCAAATTATATATTTACGTACGCAACTCGCGGGGATTTTTTTTTTCCCCAGACAAGTTGGAAATTTTGATGTTATTCAAATTATGGCGTCAGTGCGTCATCGGCAAAATATTGATTCATTTTTATACATAATGCATATAGATAATGACTAGAGGCTGGAACAATATACTCTAGAGAATATAATCTTATAATCCACAAAGAGGCGCTTTAAACATCAACAAATCTCTGAAAAAATGGATTTACAAACATTTGAAAAAGCGAAAATTATAGAGGAGTTTATAAGTCCCCCCAATAATAACACTAACTTATTAAATTTAATTGCCTAACGCGTTTTTGTACATTTTTTAAGTGATTTTGTTCGAGACTTTTTGATGTTTCCAAGTGCATTTTTGTGCATTTTAAGAACACATAAATCCGGTCTCTAATCATGATAAACTACACATCTTCCACCTATTCATTTTCATTCAATACCAAAAGTAATATGGGTAAAAGAAAATAGTAAAATATTGGCACGGGCAACGACGGGCCGGACAGCTAGTATTAAATAATAACAGTATAATTATTGCATAAATGTGTTCGGTAGTTTTAAATAAAAGAGGCCCGGGGCCTGGGGGGAATATGACACCCAGTTTCCTCGACCGCGTAATTACGTCACCGAAGGTAACAAACGAGCCGATAGGTCGATAATAATAGTATAGTAGGCTATCGATTTTTATATATGATTTATGTAGGAACTAAACCCATAAAGAAACGGCTACGTCGTCATACCGATTCGTTTTACCCGGCCGAATGCGACGTGAGGGTACTCATGAGTGATATTACACATTTCGACTTACCTGTAAATGGAATTATTTTCCAAGGCTTCGGTTCTCTTGTCCAGCATGGTCGTCGGTCGTTTCATCCGCTGTTTTTCCGGCTGCACGTAAATCCTGGCACGCGGTTCGCCGCACTCGTTCACGACCTTTTCGCACCCGTCGTCCTCTTTGTCCCGCATGGTTCTGGGTTTTCTCCGCTTTTTTTTTCTCCCCCAATTCGGAAAAGCGCTTTTCGCGAATCAATTAATCGATAATAATTATATTTGTTTTTCCTGCGCGTGTCGGTCGTCCCGGACAGCGTTTTACAACCGTTTTATGCGTTATTGCTACGCGACCGGCCGTTTTCGATCGGCCAATTTCAAATGTTTTTATTTTTTGTCTGAGACAACGCCTGTTATTATTTGATAATTCAATAACACGTGTTTACCAACAAACTAAAATGCAGGTATTTCAGAAAAAATATTAACCGTTTTATACGGAATTCACGTTCTATGGAATATATTTGGACTTGTATACTATTTATTAGTCCTTATACAAATTCTAAATCGTAAACATCATCCCAAATGACTTGCAGACGTAATATTGGATCGAACACCGACCGAAAGTGTACTTCCCGTAGTAGGTGCGCACATACACTGCTCAAATGGGGTATAGGAAACCCGCGGGAATGCGATGCAGAGAACCGGACCATCAATCATATCGATTTCGAATGCCCAAGCCACTCCTATGGGGAACCCAGAACCGATTGTCTCACAACACAGTCCACATGTATTCGGTAGCTGGAGTAACTAGATATCCAAATACCAAATATATTGATTTATTGTCTTCATAATATTATTTGCTGTTATTCGTGTTTCCGTACATTCGATTTTAATTTTCATATTACCAGTGTTTCATCGTCAGTCTGTCGAATGTAATCACAAACCACAGGTCAAGTAAATTGCTTATTACAGTAATTATTGTGATTAATTCGGTATCTAATACCGATTAGGAATTTTTCATCATTAAGAAATTAAACTATGAACCATTCAACAATTTATGATAGTAATATTATTGTATTATTCAACGCACTTCAACTGTAAGTCTGTAAATAATGTAATCGATTTTTGTTTGAGACTTAATCGAATGATTTATGTATTTATAATTAGCACAAATATTACAGTGAACGTTTTATAGGTTTAGGCCCGTTATTCACCAACGTAAACGTTGATTTTTATACGGATTTTATAGAATAAACGACCAATCGTGGTCGGTTTTTTAAAAATTACCTCGTTCGGGTCGAGCGATGATGAATCAGTCAGGAAATACCGATTAAAATTGTATATTATATAGATATAGTTAACATAAAAAAAAAAAAAATCCGTTCAATATCAACTATATCTACAGCATGTATACGAACACGAGAAAAAAACGTAGGAAAAACGGAAACCTAGATACAATATAAACATATATATATATATATATATATATATATTGAAAAAATGTTATTAAAGAAAATATATAATGCTGCACACATAATTATTTTACGATAAAATGACAAATATATTGTTGGCTAAGCAACACTATCAATCGAACTCCGCTCAGAATCGTATTTCCGTTGGCAATGGTCAATCGTTGCGTACAGATATACATTCAATTTACCCTCTACTACTTTCTTACACACGGGTTTTTTCTAGTAAATATGCTCTGGTTTTTACGTGTAGCGCCTTTTTTGAAAGCTCAAGTTGTCTAAATTGTGCCATAAAGAAGTTTTTTTTGGTTTTGATGTCATTTAAAAAAAAAAAAAAACGTAGAGAAACGTACGATTTCATTGTTTTATAAAAACATGGACGACATTTTCTATCAGAAAAAATGTTTTAATCGAAAAATCTCAATATACTTTTTTTGTAACTTTTTTAATTTTATTCCTTACAGTATAAGCGTTTTGAAATTAAATTTAAATGAAAATCGCAATAAAAAATTACAGCACTTCAAATTATGTATTACCGAACTGCGCTCGGAATCGTCGTGCATCAAGCAATGATTTATCGTTGCTTGCAGATATAAATTAAATAACCTTATGTATCCCACCTTCCCAAATTCTCACCTATAACAGTGGCCATTCCCAACTCCAGTATCAGCTTTTTTTTTATTTTGTAAGTAGTTTAACTGTATTGTATAGTTATAGCACCTATAATGCACTAATGTATTAATCTATTATTCGGTTATTTATTGATTCAAAGAATATTACTGTTATACAAAAAGATAGGGAGGGGGAGGGTTGGAAATTCGACTTTTGTGACGGAACTCTGTTGCTCACGTTTTTATATTTACGTTTTAATTAAAAAACATTTTTAGAATATCTTTTTAATCCGAAATATTGATACATTTTTTAATAAAGTATTGAAATACATGCACACACACACACACACACACACACACACACACACGTTTCGGAATATAATGTTTTCGAAAATCGTGTTTAATGAGATATATATATACACATTATACATATAGAGGGAGCGAGAAAGAGGAGATGGCAAAATAACTTGTATATCTATGTTGTTGATTTATGTAAATCAGATGGCGTCGATATACATAAAGTAATACATATTCAATTTCCATTTAATACAAAGTTGAACACGGACTTCCGAGAAGACTTCTAACGATGTCCATATTGTATTATCAATTCATACAAGTCTATATTACCCTCCTTTTCGTTGTAATATTACTATTATTTATTTACTATATTTGATTACAAGGTATGCGAACAAAATGCAAAATACAATAATGCATTGTGTTTTGATATTTCCGAAGGTGAGCTCCAGTAGCGAAACAAAAAACTTTGGTAGAATCTTGATATTTTCATCGTTTCGCGAACGCTGTCCATGGCGGCTAAAAGGTGTATATAAAAAAAATTAATGATAATAATAGTAATAGATATTTCGCTAAATAAAAAAAAAAAAAAGAAACTGTGTAGATATTTTCTTAAAATCCTTTGTTGCCTAAGGAATAATGCAGGGCGGATAACGGAGAGGGGTGTATGGGGGGGGGGGGTTGAGGAGTGACATAAATATTATATATCGCTACGGAGCGGCACTAATCCGGCCCCGGGAAAGTTACATCCCATTCTAATGATCTAGTATATAGACTCAATTACAGAGTATTGTCAAGATATTAATGCCCCGCGGAAACTTGATTGGATAATGAAAAGTGTGTTCTGCTGTACAGAAATATGATTGTATAGAACAATCCAAGCGAGAAAATCTAAAGTGTTGGAATTTCGAAACACGCGAATAATATAATAATATATGGTTAGGAAAATACACATATATTATTATTATACCGTTTCTGGAAATGATTCATTGGCAATGTATATACTCGCCTCCAGGTGTATTATAGACTGATTAATTTTCTAGGTAATATATTGTGTCTCGTGAAATCAGACGCGAAAACGTAGGGCTGGGTTGAAAGGTGCTTTCCAACCTCTCTCCTGCCACTCCTTCTCCCCCCCGAAAGAAAAATCTTTACCCATATACTATCGTTAAAAAAACAACTACGGACTTAGATCCCCGTCCTGAACGACGAATTCCGTCGGATTTACAAATATAATAATAGGTGCGTAGAGTATTTTTGTCGTGCCATAAAAATTTTGCGTAATTTAAATTTAACGAGGTTTCCACCGTCGGATTTATTCCGTTGAAAATATTCTATTCGTCCTAGGTACGGAATTTTTTCGTCTTAAACGTTTTACGGACGATCCACAATATCACGGGCAAAAATATTCGCGACATCCGTGAGTTTTCGATTAAAAACACATCCGTACTGTTTCCGGCCGTTGCACTGCGTCACTGTCAGAAATATCAAATAAAATAATAATTGAAGAACACCCTATGAATGAGTATTAACAGTACTATTGGCGTTTTTTTTTCCCCTTACGTTTTTACTCGGTATATTCGCACGGGTTTCCACCAGTATTGTTTTAGACTATTACATGTAGTTTAAGTGATAAATCATTATTTAAATCAACATTTAACCCCTGCATGTCATAATAGAACTTATCGAAGAACCTATTCTGCATATATATAGGTAGTTGTTTGAATAGCTGTATTAACAGAGGTGGTACGTATATGTATACATATATACTCTGACTCTCAATTGAACGGTCTGTTTTAAGCAACCAGTTGTGTACTCTTGGGTACCCGGGTATAATATATTATTATTATTATTATTATTATTGTATACAGGAGGTATGTGTACACGCATTATCATAAATCAAAATGCGCTCCAATTAAACCCGGATACGCTGCTTGCATAATATATTTAAAAACAATAATAAGTAATGATAATAGATATGTATATGATAGGTCGCGTTATTAGTGGGTAAAATAGTAAAAAAAACCAAAACCCGGACGTACCAGATAGTTCGCGACGTGGGTAGGCCACTGTTGCAGGCGGGCAATTTCGGTTACACAATTTAATCAATATACTGACAGTGAAATCGATATAATCGAACAACGGTTTTGAGCGGAATTCGGTAAACTGAAGAGGTTTGACCGCGTCTCCAGCTGTAGCCGAGGTAACTCAGAAATCGACAAAAATAAAACCAACGTATCGTTATTTTTGTTGTTAGCAATTTTTATATTTACGAAATTAAAACTGTCAGAAATCGAAAAAAAAAAAAAATTCATATTTCGTACTGACCGAAAAATCGGTTTCCGAAAAAGAATATAGGTACACATTTTAGTCAAACGAATAGCTCCTGAAGAACATCGATAACAATCCCTGGAGACAGTAGTGAGAAATCCAGGGTGGAGGGTGGCGATGGGTCGATACCCCCTCTTGTTCACATTCCAGTATACTCTTAGCTTGAATCATCATAGAGCTCGTGATAAATATGTTCCTTATATGAATTTTTAACATCACTCTCCCCACCAGCCCCCCGATCGTCATTTCCTGGGTAACAGTAATAATAATCTATGCGAGCAGACACATTAGTATTATTTTGCTATTGTTCATGCCTCCGATTGTGTTATAATAGTATACCCGATCCAATCTAATCATAATCGTTGCATAATCGATTTGATTCAACTGCAATACTATAAATGATTATAAAATATTATTCTAGAAATAATCCAGTGTCCAAAGTTGTGCGAACGATATTGTAGATATATTGCTGCGGTGTTCCTTGGTATAATAACAAACAAATGTAATTATACCGGCACTGACCTATTCGTTTTATATAGATATTGTAGTGCATCGTTTCGCTTTAACTTGGCATCCTGATGGTTTAAAGATGTATTAAAAATGTTAAGTGGACATGATATGTTTCAGCTAGGTATTTCGCATTTATCAATTATTAGACCGAAAATATATAACAATTATCCTAGACCTTTGGTAGGACATTTAAATAGTTGTACGAAATGGACGTTTCAAAAATGAATACAATTTTCAAACAAGAAAAGGACGAAAGACCTGTAAAACACAATGTAAAAATTTAACCCTTCACTGCATGCTATTTATCTGATAACGTGACAACACGAAATATAATTCCATTTATCATGCGTAAAGCGTAAAGCAGCACAATAAAATAAAAGCTAAATTTATTTTAACAATCGTAATTGATACATGTTAACGTTTTTAATTTATTTCGAATAGAAGTCGCGTGAAAAATTGATGGGTCGTGTATACATGAAGGTTGAGAACCGCTAATGCGTAAAATATTATTTTTATGATTATGAAATATTGTACCTAATAATATTAAATAATTTTATTTGAAGTCACATCAAGTGTAACTCACTATACAAATGTAACCATTCTCTTGGCGAATAAATGGATACTAAGGTGAAAATATTTTCAATCCCTAAAAAATAAATTTAAGGGTGACTTAAAGGGTCGATATATCAAAATTATTCAAAAATTTACTTTTAATGGTCTAAACGAGAAGTAAAATTTAGAGTATTTGTAATAAGATAATTAAGTAAAAACAAAATTATTAAAATGGTTAATTAAGAGAAATACAGAATAACATATTATTGTGCGTATAACGCGGTAATGAGGTGTTCGGATATGCCTCTACAGTCAGCGTAATATAAAAACCAAAAAAAAAAAAAACAACAAATAATAAAAACTCTCGCCTCTGTATTGAATATTTAACGTAACGCGCAGTGAGCGTTCGAAAAAGTTTCAGACGGTTTTTTTTATTTTTTTTCGTTATGTTATACGAAAATTGTTCGCTTTAATATTATTTCAATTTATCGGAATGCAAGTTTTAAGCGGATAAATAAATTCTGATAACACGCAACGGCAATAATCCGTTACGTCATTGTATTGCCCGTGATTCCCGATTAGATAACGTTTTATTGAACGAAAACATTGCGCTATTTTTTTTTTTTTTTTTTTTATAAATGATTACCATTAAATAAAACACAGTGTACATATACATATTATAATATGTATTAAAAGAAAACATATGTACGCGTTCAACAATTTTAATATCGCGCATGGTTTATGAAACCGAATGTACGCCAATATGAATACCATTGTAGTATTTTAAGAAATAACTTTCTCTTTTTTTTTCTTTTTTTTTTTAATCGATTAACTAGTTTATAGTATGTTTGTTAAGTTGCCGCGTTTCATGGAAGAAACTAAACAAACAACAAATTGACGGTCGTCGGATCGCGGATAACGCGTCGATTATCAAATGTTATAATGTATTGTTTATATTTATTGACATTTATAATATTATAATTTATATTTTGAGTTTTAATGTAACGACAGTCGAAACGGAAAACTTGTTCGATTTCATCCTTGACCGTATTTGATAATGAGTGGATGGTTTTAAAAAGATATATATTTTATTTTTTTTTTTTTGGATAACATTAGGTGTAACATTTACTATGATTCGTTGATTTATATCGTTTAATAAATGTATACGTTTTTGATTTTCCCGGCAGTTTTCCCAACAAAAAAGAAGAATGAGAAAATACTGGAAAATATGCGGATTATATTAGTAAAACTTTATGATTTTTTTTTTTTTCCTGATAATTTTGCTCCGATTTACAATGATAGCACTTTTTCTGAAAGTAAATCTGACTAGAAAGGTACTTTAGGGAGTTCATTTTTCGATTTCCTCAAGAATTTTCCCGGTAAATGTGAACAACCGGGAAAAACGTAAAAAAAAAAAAAAAAAACGTAAACATCGGTACAATATTAAACGAACCTTATGAAAAAAAAAAAATATATAATGCCTATTTAATTAGTTTACCATAATATAACATATATATATTATTGACAAATCATGTCTATCAACTAAACTCCGCTCAGAATCGTTTTTAGTAAGCAATTGTTAGAGATAAGAATTGATTTCCTGTCTATATCCGACTTTTTCAACTTCTCACCAACAACAGTGGGCTCAACTGTGTCCGTATTCTACTATATTTTAACGTCAACTCAATAATCTTTTGCATACAAGACGTTTTTGAATAAATCGAAACGAATTTAAAATAGCTTTGATATCGCGTTAGATCTGTTTTCAAACAGACCATAGTCCCGTGTTGTATACATTATAATAAATATTTATATAGTGTACAATATTTGGACCTTGGGTCAAAAAGGACGAAATCAGAGACGTCTTTATATATTTTGCGCCTCAGGTAAGAAAAAAAAAAACGCCCCCCACAACCCAAATTTCTTCAGAAATATATCTGTAAAAAACATTAGTTTTTGTTTTTATTATTAATATTTTTTGCAAAAAAAAACAACAGGTGATACATTTAATAGACACTGCACATAAATTAAATACCCCCAATAAGCCAAGCTTGTGCTGGGGGAGCGGTTCGTATCGATTACAATGTATTGCATTATGTACCCACATAAAATAACATATTGCGATAATTGATATTAGAACATAAAAAATATAGTAAACAATATTAAAACTGGAAAACAGGCTAAAATGGAGAAAAACTATAGAATGAGTAAACACGTAGTATTTAAAGTTACTAATGAAAACTATGAATGCATGTATTAAATAAATCGAGATTCTTAACATAACTATTAGAAAGACCACAAATTACGAAAATGATTTATACTGATATTTTATTTTTAGCATAGTTTTAGACCATTGTTTAAGATACACGTTTGGCCAAAAAATATATTGTAACTAGGTAGGTAAACGTAAATCAATGCATTCTTCGTTATACTCGGAATCTAAAAGGCATATTAGGTGTACATAAAAAATACATTCATTGATATACAGTATGCATTATACATAAGAGTAGTAGGTGCATTTATTTTAAACTATAAAAAAAAAATGTATAAAAAAAAACAAATACGTGTGATAAGTTAGGAATTGATGTTTTCTAAAAACTAAAAAACAGACAAATAATATACACGGTTTAAAATACTTTGAAAATTTGAACGACGTTCACTATCACAATTCACAAATCAAAAATAAAATATTACAAACACAAAACAATGCCATGAAATATGATTAAAATAATAATATCAAGCACAGTATAATGTATAATAGTGTTTACGATTACGAGTACATAAACGTGGTAATATCTTAAACCAGTAACCACTATAATATACTTTTCCATGTTTCATGTAAATTATTACTATTATTATCATTATTCTTTTTTAATCGGCCGAAAACCTATAATATTATGTAAAAATGTACCGCCCCTAAATTTGTATTGCTACCGCCCGGAGCCCAAGCCCAAGCCTCTGCCGCCCTAAATACGTCACTGGATGGAATCCAGTTTATTGAAACATCTTATGTGATTTTAATTTTAGACTTTTGTACGCCAAATTGATAATTTCTTTTAAAATGCATCGATTTTTTTTTTCACGACAGTTTCATTAATTTCGTGTTATTTTAGCGATCAAAACACGTTCCTCTTATGGACCCCGAAAACCTAATAAATAACATTTTATATTACATATTATTAGGCCACATTTCCAACATTACCAAAACTGAGATTGGCCCTTCTTGATCCACCCATGGTCCTAATTCGTATATATTAAATACATTGAGTGGTTCTTATTATATAGATTAAGTAAAAAAAAGTTTGATAATTTTGAACTAATCCCATTTTGTTTGTCCATTTAAGAGTTACATTTGGTGAAATTTGGTAATGAGAGCTGAAACGTCTCATATGCCACTGCAAAAAAGGTTGAAAATAACCAAAAGAGAATTGACCGTTCTTCGAATCTAATTAAAACAACTGCAGAATTAACATACACACGTATCCGGTATTAAATACATAAAACATAAAATTATCTTTAAAAAAAGAAATTTAAAAATTTTTATTTACAAAATATACCTACTTCATTAAGTATTTTATCGATTTTTTTCAGATAATCATATATTCCCACGGAACTTTGTTAAGCATTTTTTTTTATGTAACATACATTTATGTTATATATTTAAGGATTACAGGTACCTATAAAAATGTGTGTAAACGCTACAGTATTTTTTTTTTTCATCAAATTCGATGACGGTCAAATTACCACCTTTGGTCATTTGTCAATCGATTTGGGACACGTGAAGAGCTATCATCGCCGAATTCTACAAAAATTACTTTCTCATGTCGGCGAACAAAATGTAGAGAATGCGCGGTCGCTCGATCAAAGTTATCTATTTCCTTTTACTCTCCCCACCCCCTTGTTATATAAATTAACGACCGCCCGAAAATGTACAGACTCGTATGCTTTTCCGAAACCTTTTTTTCCGGGGTTATAATAAAATAACGTATCGTCACCTTTGATCGTTGATCACGTTGTTTCTCAACAGCACAGCGGCAGTACATAATAATAACATTACGTTAAGCCATACAGGCCGCGTATTAAAAATGAAACACACTCATACACTGCAGTGCTTCTTTTCGGTTTCTTCGGACGGAAGTTTCGAACTACACGCGATGAGTTTTAAACGTCGATAGTTAATTCTTTTACCTACGGGGCTTCGTTTCGCATTAATTTAAGTGGGCCTATAATTAAAAACGCGTTCGGTATAATGAAAAAATTATTAGGGTAACTATAATAATATAGGGGATATTCCGAGTGCGTCCCGTTTAAAATTGTTACCTCTTTCGTAGCCCGAGGCCCGAGTGCGGCCGCGGTATTATCGACAAATTATTTTGAGTTGCCCGAGTGTGACCGCAATCGTATCGGTGCAGCCTTTGCAAAGGTGGGTACATATCTATGCATATTTAAAAGCCGATAAACTCGATAATTGATTAAATGATCGGTAGGGCAACAACATTTTGTTTCAACTCTGATAACGAAACACAATAAGACTACGGAGTGCGGCTCATAGTCGTGCGTAGTAACCTATGAGCTAGTGAACGCGTGTTATTGTAAGTATGTACATGCCGTAATATTTCCCGAAACTTGGTACTGGATTGGTGCCGCGATTTTCGAAAATTTTCAAAAAAAATGTAAAAACCGTTTTTTGCATGTGCAAAATAATTTAAATACTACAAGTACCCGTATACTCTATTTTATAACACTCGACCAATATTATTATCAATATTGTTATTGGTTACACATTAAGATAATAAAATATCCGATTATTTTCGGAATTTAAACCAGTTGACTTCATCCAGGTGCATCCCGGGTGACTCTAAACGAACCGGCACGCGTTCGGACCGTGTTGAAAAAATGATCATTTGTTTATCGGGACGCACTCGGGCGACCCGGACAATAATTTAGGTACACTGACCCGACGAAATGTAATGGAATGCGAGTGAAAACGGCCGCACGTGTACCTGCACAGTAAAATTCAAAACTACCTATACTCGACAACAATAATAACAAGAATAATAATAATATTTATTCATTGCGTCGCTGTTGTCGCGTTTGATTCTGACGTCGTCGTTTCGCTAAATGTACAAAATAATAATACATAATTCGACGGCGGCGGCGGCGGGATAAAGGACTCGTTTACGTCATTTCGTTTTGTTTCCCGGCAGCCGTGGAAATGAAAATAAATACAAACTTTATATTATTATTATTATTAAAATCGTCGTAATTACGAAAATTAAATTTAACGCGCGAGCCCGCCGATACTCGCGGCGTTTCAATTTTTCACGATTATTAAAACTACAGAAAAAAAAAAAAAAAAAAAAAAAAAAAAAAATGATTACTTACGCAGCGATTTCGGAGCGGGAGAGGAATAAAACAAAAATGAGCTATTGTACAATAATAATGATAATATAATATGAATATGAACGATTTAAATTCGATTCAACCGCACTCGCTTGTAAGTGTTTTTTTTTTTTTTTTTTTTTTTTTTTTCAAACAATTGGCGTGTACCTAATTTCATAGGTATTTATAAAAAAAAAAAAAACAATCTTCGCGAAAACAAAATACGGCCCGATCTCGTCGATGTGTCTGCGATACCGGGCAAATCGGCGTGCGTGTCAATAACCGATCGGAAAAGCGATTCCATCTAAAGCCGAGCGTAGAGCGTTTATCGGGTCTCTCGGTCTTCGAAAATACGACATGACCGCCTTTTGCTCTCTATGTCTCTTAGAATTTTTTTTTTTTTTTCCAGACAACCGCCACAAGTGTAAAACGCGGTTCGTCCGTAGAGAATAATAATTGATTCGGTAGCGCGTTTTAATACGTATTGGTATTACTATAGAAGCGTGTAGGACCTCGGGTATGCAATAGATGACACGTCGCGCGTGGAAGCGCACTATTCGATATGAATTTTTCGACTCGAGCTGTTTTTAAGAAAATAACGAAAATGCTATAGCACAGTAAAATTACTATGCACGCACGATGTACAAGACGGTTCTGTTATTGCGAAAAACCAGCGATCGCGTTGGTTATGATCTCTTCAGAGTACCTCCCCAGTCAGATTTCCTTTTGGAATAAATGTAAATACAAATTAAAAGTTTAACATCCGTTGTGTCCGATTGCATTGCGACTTATATATTAAAATCGCTATACTATTTACTTATAATATGCATTAATTAAATTGTTGTCTTGACCATGTATGCCGTAATCATGGATTAAATTCAATAGTACGGATTGAAATATCTAACAAGTATTTCGTTTTATTCACTATATTAACTATATGAATTGCCAATGTAAACCGTTGGTGATCACGTTTCTTTAAACTCTATGCGAGAACGATCATATATATGAAAAGAGACAATGAGAAAATGTAGAGAAGATTGGAAGAAGTACAGAAGAAAACTAATCCGAATGCAAAACACGTTAATAATATTTATAAAAGATATTATTATATTAAAACACGATTGTCTACACGTTTATCTATTATTTCATTCTACTCCTAATAAATTCTAAAGTAGTAAAACACCTTACCAGAAATCAAACTATGTTAGGGAAAGTTCTAGATGATCAGCGGTAAACTATTTTACCACCCTAAATCTCATTAAGTATTGACGAAAAAATAATTTTTTTTTTTTCAATTTTTCAAACAAATTTCAACCCAAACAATACTCTATACGGGGTTAAATATGTTTTTTTTTTTTTTTTAAGTGCTATTATAAAGAAAATATAGCGCGAAACAGAAATATTTAATAGTGTATGTAATAAATAATATTCTACCAACATTATTTACACGTTGTTAGGTAGCGGTGTTATTTAAGACGAGATAATTTATCAAAACAATGAACTAAGGAAAAACAATGTCAGTAAGATTCACGATTTCAAAATAATATAGAGGCACGTATTTGTTTTTCATTCAAACCGGATCCGGAAAATATTATAAAATATAATATTATAAATAGCGAAGATTCGATGAATTTTACAATGAAACATTTCTCGGTTAATACAAATAAAGGCGTGTAGTCAATTTTATAAATACCGGTGTGATTTCAGAACAATATTACGAAGAGAGAGAGAGAGAGAGAGAGAGAGAGAGAGAGAGAGAAATCCGATAATTGTGATGGCGAGTAGAAAGAGAAAACGGGAACTTTAGCATTTTAAAGCCGGACGGGAAAGGCTTTTAAAAACGGTTTAGAATCTTGCGGAAACCGGAGACCGCTTAAAATAGTTGATACGTCTATAGTATATACGTTTATTTCCAGTTTATACACATATAACTATTGAGATTGGGTTTATTACTTTTTCTAGTATGTATTTTAAAGTACTTATACTAGATAACATTTTCTCTTAGAAAAGACGCGAGGTTTCTGGTAAATATTTGCTCAATAATAATAATAAAATAAACATCATTGTAAAACATTCCTTGCTACGCTCCGAATCTAAAATACATGTGATTCGTTTTCAGGTATTTTCGGGAGTTTTAGGCTGTGCTTGAATAATGCAGTAAAAATGTCAGTTTTAATTCATTTCAGGGCACACCAACAAGTAAATAACTTTTTTTTTCAATTAGAAAATAGGCGTTTACCTATTTCTCCTACTCTATATTGTAATATTTCTTTCTTTTTTTAAGGAACTTTGATTAATACAACTTTGTTTTTCTTAACATAAAAATTAACCGGAATTTAATTTGGTCAAAAAATATGATGATCGGATCATAAACTGTAGCAAAGAGACATATTTATTAACTAAAAAAAAAATATATATATCAAAAATATTGCTAAGAAAAAAAGTTATTTCAAGTGGCAGATCATTGTGGGACACCCGGTATATATTGATGAATGAAAATACCAGTGGGGGTAGTCAGGGCAAGCTAGATAAGCAGTGCATACCCGACCAAAAAGGAAGAAAAAAAAAAGTTTAAAATTTATTGTGTTCAATGGCAATGCGACTTATATATTAAAATTACTACTATTTACTAATAATTCTTATAGGAGTATTCAATTTAAACAATTTATTAGGTTTATTCGAAAAACTCTTAGACACTTATTTCTATGTTACACGTTATCCAACGTTCCAAACCTACAAATACAATTGTATGAAGCAGAATTATAACAAAAAAAAAAAAAAAACAAAAAAAAAAACAGAAAACTCATAATTATACGTCAAATAAACGTTAAATCACGTCAAATCACATTGAGGGCTGGCGCAATTGCATCAGACATACACTATACACATACACCGGTCACTATCCCACGGATCTTAGACACTTGCGATCATAATAAACCGATCTTAAATATTTCGGAAATATTTTCTAAACTGTATTTTGTTAAATGTCTATGCAGTATGTAGAATCAATACCTAATAAATCATGTGCAATTATAGATGTGCAGCCTGAAGCAGTGAAGCGACTGTATGAGAATAAATAATATTTGATCTGCACAGTACTAATCAAATTCGGGCGTCACGCCGTATCGACGAATAGCACCGAAGCCCAAAATGTTGAATTGATTCGTCTTTCGCTTCTAAATTACAAACTAATATTTAGTTGGCCGATAATATTTTTATTCAAACTGTTGTCTTGATTGTACGCCTTAATTACAAGCGAAATATATAATAGTACGAATTGAAATAAATAAATGGTCAATTTTATTTAGGTTATTTTAATATTCCATCAGGAACGAATGATTTTTGTAAGATAATTGAATGTCGGTAGATTCGCCAAACGCGACAGTCTAAAACTGAAGAGCTAAACGGAAATCGGGCGAGAAACGTTTGCACCAATCCAAACACAAAACACGTTAATATTACGTTTAAATTAATTAAATATCATGTATTAATACTTTTATAAGTCTCATGTATAGGTATATAAAAAATACGAGATAAAAAGAAGAAAGTTTTCCACGGCAAATTAATGACACAGCAATGTTTTGTGGAGCGACCGGTCAGGTCGTACTCGGAACATGTTTTTTGTGGGTAAAATAAATAATATCAGTTTATGTATGCATATTTTAGATAAAATAATAACATTTATTTTTTTTATTTTTTTTTTTTTTTTTATTATAACTCGCAGAGATAAGGACTAAAAATATTTATATTCGAATCAAATTTTTATGTTGTGAAAAACATTGAAAACTACTTTATTTTATTATTTTCGAAACATTTGAAGGTAGGCATTTCATAGTTAAATCTTTTGAAAGTTTTTACGTTTCAATTTATTATTTTCAGTTAATACATGATTTTTAATAAATTTCATAGTTCAGAGAAAAGTACCCATACTAATTATGTAATGGGGCCGGGTGCAATCACTGTTATAGGCAATTGAATGTATACGTTGTAAGCAACGGTAAACAATTAAATAGGCATCATATATTTTCTTTATTAATATTTGTTTAATTATTCGGTTATCCCGGTTTTTCACATTTGCTGGAAAAGCTTTTGGGAAAATAGAAAAATTATCTCTCTAAAGTACCTCTATTGCTGTTAGAAAAGTTGTTAAAACGAAAAGAGATATCGTAATATTTTAGTAATATATTTTGTACATTTTCCCGTTTTACCCTATGTTTTTTTTTTTCGGTTTTTCGCATTTAACGAGAAACTCTTGAGAAAATCGAAAAATGACCTAATGTACCTCTCTACATTGATTTTATTTTAGAAATAATGTTTCACTTAAAAATTCGGAGCTAGATTTCTGGTAGAAAATTTGAGCACAGTTACATCATTGTAAAACTAGGAGCTTTTTCGTTTCATTCAGAACCTAAAAAAATAATATAAAAACTACGATTAAAAATAACGAGTCGGAAATATGTGAGATTTCAAAAGCCTCGTGTAAATATAAAACACTTAAAACCAATTGTACATTTACAAATAAATGAAAGCCAATTTAAACACGCTGTATTGAAGAGTACAACAAAGTAGCATTATAAATTACTAAGCTAGGTACTTAGAAGAATTAAATCACATGTATCGAGCTGTTGTTTCAACAAAATGAAATTGTAAGAAGGTGAAGAAAATCCCAAGTTAATTAAAGAACGCAGCAGCTGTTTAATTTTATTTGTACTATTATATCGTTACATTAGCAAATACAGTAGTCACTCGATAGTTCAAAATTTAGGGGACCGAGTAAAAATTCGAATTATAGAGGTTTTCGATTTACCGAGTGTTCGAATAATGGAGGCGGAAAAAAATTGATACGAATGAGAGATAAAAAATTGTATATATTATTTGTTATTTAATTTATTGTACATGCATTTATTTGAAATATATTAGTACATTTTTAAGTTCATTAATCGTTATTAGTTTGAACACGAGTTTGTCAATTAGGTTATTTATACCGTACCGTATCGTTACGTTTCTTTTTTCATTAATTTCACGTGCAATTATTTTCATTACGCGGAGAAGCAATTCTTCGTCTCTTGGTTGGAAATACTACTGGATGTAAAATGTGACAATTATTGATACTCATAATACGTCGATAACGTAAATGTGTTATAAAACACCAAAAAATGGACATACTTCATACGATAAGTGGGCCGGTGTTGCTAGTGAGTTTGGAAGGCAGAGAGGAAATTTAATGTGTTTCTGTATGCAACAATTAACTATGAGTAACGAAAAACGATTCTGAATGGAGTTCGGTCATACGTGTATTGAAAAAGTGTACAGTTAACGATTTGAAATTAATACATTTCGTAAATTATCCCATTAATTTTCCTACGTTTTTTTCAGATTATTATGAAAACCACTAAGAAAATCAAAAAATGACTTGTAAATGAACCAACGATGTAAAATTTACTTTCGAAAAATGTACTACACTTTATAAATGGAGAAATATTTCTAGTAAAAAATTTGTTCACAGATAAAAAAAAATAAACACCATTATAAAACTAATACATTCCCACTAAATCGTACCTAATCTGGTTGTTTGACGTTGACAGATCACGATTTTAATTTATATCTGCATGCAAAGATAAACTAATGATGACGAAATCGAATAAAGTTCGGTTGGACATATTTTGCGTCATTTTTACGTTTCAAAATTTGTACTCATAACGCGTATAAAAAAAAATTCGTTCTACTTTCTTTTCTTTTTTTTTTTACCACTAAATACACCTTATAATGAACCTCGTGTTAAAATGTCAAGCATTTCGGCTGAGTAAAACAATGTTATCCGCATAAAACCAAATAAACTAAAAATACTAGAAGACGTCAAATGCCTAAATAAAAGAGTAGCTTAAAAATCGTCAAACTGAACATTTACCGCGTCTAGAAAAGACTTATGTAAGTATTCGATGAAAATTGCATGCCTCTAGTGTTTTTTTTTTTTTTTTAACCGAAGAACAAAATTTAAAATTAATTAAACCGTTATTGCCGTAAACTTTCCCGGTTTTCTTATTCTTTTTCTCGGTCTTTTCCAAGTATTGAGAAAACTACGAGGAAAATCCAAAAATTACTCTGTCAATATGTCGTCAACAGGTTCAGAACGGTTCGAAAAAGCTTTCTTGTTGTTTCGACCAAAATTTCTGGTAGAAAAGTTATATATCGCGAATAAACAAAATGAAAAACCGCACACATCATAACGATGTTAATTTAGAATCTAATAGCCGCGTTTTATTGAAATTAAAACACCGCGAAACGCCCGTCTCGGCGTACCCTGTGTATACAATAAAACTTTAATCTAAAAAACCCATCTAATAATTAGTTTGATTACCTACAGTGAACTTTTATCAAATAATATACTTAAAACTTATATATATATAGGTATGTTGTATACCTATATTGTTGCGAGTTATTAAAGTGGCAGACTAGTTTTTCGGTTTTATACATTTTGTTTCTATATACATATTAGTCATCATCTACGAATATATATATATTTAGCATTTTATAATCCGATTGACAGTACTATAATCTCATGGCGAATCTACTTACACTGTTATTTTGGTCGAATAAAATGTTTGTTTATGATAAATTACTGTCAATACATTGTCAACAATCCTATGCGTTCGTAGACATTTTTCTAGAGGGCAAGTACTAATATAAAACATAATATGCATAATGCGTGTATATAATACGTAATCATATAAAATACGTTACGTTGAATCTATACTTACAATGTTACAAAGAAGAAAGATTTGTATTTTTTTTTTATGTTTCTAACGAATAAACTCAAAAACTACTGGACAGTTTTCCAAAATACTTTCGTCATTAGAATGGTATATTATCCCTGCGTAACATAAGCTATATTTATTACTAGAAAATTTAGAGATTCCTACGAAAATTATAATAATTAGGTTTGTAGGTATTTTTTATACGAATATCTAATTGTTTATTCAGTTATTTTTTGTATATTCGTGGGTTACCTTGATGATGTGGATGATAATTTGGTTGTCATGGACAAGAAAAATATTATTGTCATTATTATTATTATTATTCTTATTATTATTTACACTATTATTTAAAAATAGCAAATCATGTACACTGTTTTTTTTTTTTATTTCCTTTGATTTGAAAAGTAAAAAAAATTCCGAACAATATGCCTAGAAAAAAAAAGTCGCAACTATCTAAACATAGTTTCCAAGTGAGATTAGCAAAAATACGTTGAATTGGAGAATTTTATTCTGAAAATTTAGATCGTATCGCAAGTCAAAGAGAGCACGCGTCAAAATCGAGGGTCAGAGAATATAAGGCAGAACGTTCGCAGCGCCATGCTGAAAATAGAGATTGAAACTCGTAAGCACTGAAATTTAGCGCTAAACGCTCGAAGCGGCTTATGGC
Source organism: Cinara cedri (assembly GCA_902439185.1). NCBI lineage: Eukaryota > Metazoa > Arthropoda > Insecta > Hemiptera > Aphididae > Cinara > Cinara cedri. The sequence continues at coordinate 122,254 of CABPRJ010001946.1, read as the reverse complement.
ACAGAGAGAAAGACAACAGTCATTAACATCTAGGATTCGTAATTTCAGAATTTTAGCTCATAGTAATAGAACGGCATTCAGTTATGATCCACTAATTGATTATGCTTATCAGAACAGCATCCAAATCGGAGCAATGAATAAGATTTGTCCTAAATGTTTTGCTAAACAATGGACTGATTAAGCGTACGGTATGTGTTGCGCGTCTAGAAAAGTTATTCTGCCTAATACTAAAGAGCCACCAGAACCAATAAAAAACCTTGAAAAATAATCACAAATTATCCGCGCATTTTTCGAATAACGTGCGTAGATAAAATAGCCTTTTTTAGATGACTTTGTTTGGTGGCGAAAGAAATTAGACAGGGAAATTGTATGACCACCTTTGAGGTAGAAGTACAAGTTTATCATCTCATACGTAGCCTTCTACCGCCACCAGGACAAAGCCTTCAATTTTCGCAGATATATTTTATTTCGGATGCTGACCAACTATAATTGCGATCAAACATGGTCCCCATGCTATAACTAAATTTGATCAACGAATTACAAACCGTGTTGAATAGCCACGACGTAACACTATACATACGAATTTTTAAACATTGTATCGAACTCAACACCCTGGAAAGTTTAAAATTATTTATTCACTCTGATCGCACACCTCAGACAGAACACCGAGGCAGATATAGTAGAGCGCATCAAGGTTTTAATCCTTCACGACGTGCTGAAACGCCGTTCAGCAGTAAAAGCAGTTGCTGGGGTACTGAGACGAATATAAATTGCTAAAAATACTGATGGATAAAATATTTCTGTTTCTTTCAGTGTATCTAAAATGACTTTTGGTATCCCAATTTCTGTTCGAGTATACAGTGGAATACAGTTTGTGAGAAACTTTACATATTGTTCTAAAAGTATACGACAATGACCTTTCTTTTTGAGCTATTACATTTAATTTTACACATTTTGGAAAACTAGGGGGCAAATTTTTACATCGCCCCCCCCCCTCAGGGTGCGTATGTTAATAATATACTTGAAATATATCTGGAAATTAATTTTAGTCGATAAATAATACATAAAGGTATAGAAGTTAATAAATATAAACTACAAAATAAAGTAACAAAGGGAATATTATAATCTCAGAGGTGATAAAATTGTATCGTTATGGCCGGGGAAAAGGCCCCGCCGTATAAAGTTGTTGTTTTTTTTTTTTTTTTGGGCAGGGCATTGTCCAAAATGCGTTTATTTTATATTAGTCAATACCGAATTTAATTAAGTTTTGACGCTCGGTAGAAAAAATACGACAAAAACAAAATGATTTATTCTTCTTTTAATAAATACAATTCAAATGAGCAATAACTACACCGTGACGTGTTATCTTGTCCACTTTGTATAATTAATAATATGACGGTCTTTCAATAATGATTACTAATTAGTGTTCACATTACAAAACATGAAAAATAAAATATAATAATACAATTATAAAACATACACAAAGATAATATATTTTAAGCTAATAGTATATAATGCTGTTTTTTTTTTTTTATATAGAGCAAACTGGTTTAAAACGTATTCTGGAATAACCGGAATATCTCTATAGACACGTAATAGAATTATTTCAGCTATTTTTTTGCCTTGTAGTTTTTCGTAAAAATATTTAAAACGTTTTAATGCCGAAAACAGTCCGTTCGGGATCGCTAGTACTTAAAAAAAAATTAATTTTTGAAAAAAAGTTCAGGATTACAATAATTTTATGATTCATACAGTTGCATTTGGACGGTATAATATGTTCATGTTTTCTTTATTTTCAAATTTGTACATACCTATAGTAAATCGTCAATTAAAACAAATCTGAATGAAAACCTTTAAAATGTTGAAGAAATTCCGAAGGTTGAGATCCCACGGATCCCCTCTCTTGGATATAGTTTTGGGAGAGCTAAATATTTCCCTCGTTAAATTTTTCTCCAATTATAAGTTATAGTTAGTGGTCAACAAAAAAATTTGAGTTTAATGTAGTATTTTTTTTATAAGAAATGTAATATTAAATTTTGACGAAAATCCTTAAATATTAAGGCCTTTTAAAACACGTATAACCGAACTCTGCTCAGAATTGTTTTTCATAAGCAATGATTAATCGTTGTATACGAAAATCCATTAAATTCCTCTCTGTATCCTATCTTTCCGACTTATCGCCTACAACAGCGGTCCACCCATTGTGTGTAATATGTCCGTATATTTGATATTTGTATACGGAAGTCGTTTTGTTTCAAAGCTGAGGTGTAAATAATATTTACCTAAACAATAACGCACAGAATAATAATAAATTATAATAAAATACCTACTAAAATATAATATAATATCGAGATGATTTTTTTTTTTGATTTTTTAATAGTTTTATATTCTATTCTATTATATTTATATATTTATATATTTATATATAAATATGCCAAGGTTTTTAAGCATAATAAATAGACGAGGCATACTTCATACACTTAAAGAGTATTGATGATATTGGTTGGCAGGTTATTATTATCCTATATACTCGTATACTTCGGTAAACTATAATTTTTTTTTCGTGTGTGTAGATATATATATATATATATATATATATATATACACACACAAAAAAAAA
>CABPRJ010001946.1:0-119510 GCA_902439185.1 Cinara cedri | reverse complement strand
TTTTTTTTTTTTTTTTTTTTTTTTTACGAAGAAAGTCATTCTTATAATATAGGTAGGTACGTATCATATAATATAATTTATATCGTATTTTCGATGGCTCGTATGGGATGAAAATCAATATCACAAACGTATAATACATTGATATAAAATATATGTGTATTTTTTTTTTTTTTTGAATTATTACAATACTCTATATTAAATAATATTCGAATCCACCTAATGTCTGTACGGTAGCATTTTATGACGACGCACCCAGGCAGGAGTTTCTACACATTTTATTCATTATATACAGCGCGACTTTTTTTTTTGTATCACGATGCTGCGATTTTCCAAGACTGAAAGTATAATTTGGTTTACCTGGTTTTGGAATTATCACGGAATATCGTTTATGTTATATTTGTACCGCTGTTTTTCAATTTCGTACTTATCATCGGGACTTTATTTTCGATAACAATTTCGACATTCGCCTGTGAATAGAGGCTGCTGAAACCCCGGTCTCGGATGGCGAGGTCAATGTATACACATATGGTACTAACTTACTTATACCAAAATCAGTTGTTGGTTACATTTTCAATCGAATGGTGTCAAATCACGGTTTTCAGAAATGTCCACACTTCTTTATCGCTAGATTTTCTCTCCATATCCCAGTATGGGTTACACTCTTGATCTTCCATTATCTAGTCCATGAATTGCAATAAATTGCTGTCCGCATTTCTGGTCCTTTTCTTATACCATTTCTTTCAAGACTATCCCTAGCAACTCTCCGTATCCGAGAATATGATCTATCATTAATTTCACCTTTTCGATACATTTTACACAATGATATTCTTTCTAAAACCTCTGCACTAGATTCACCCTATCGGTCAAACTAATATTTTACATACCTACCTAGGTTTTTAGCACCACGTTTCGAACGCCTTTATTATTCTCATCTTTTTTCGTTATAATAGTCAACTTTTCATATTTCCATACCATAATACTCCAGGTAAAAAGTATGTATGATAATACATTTTTTTTTTTTTTTTGTATGTTTCATCTTATCTTTATTTTTTGATTAAATAGGAAATTCACGATAAATGGACAAAACGGACCATAGAAGAAAAACCATCAACTTTTTTACCTCTCACTCCCCACATCTTTAGTTAATATTAGATTCTGAGCGGATCGAAGAAACTTATGTTTTTACAAAGATGCTTATTTTTTTCTGTGGACACTTTTTCTACCAGAGACCTTGCTCCGATTTGTACGTGTAGCACCTTTTCTGTAAAAGAATTGGACTAAGAAATAGTACTCTGAAGAGGTCATTTTTTGATTTTCTCAGGAGTTTTCCCAGCAAATGTAAAAATTAGGAAAAAACATGGGAAAACTAGGAAAAACAGGAAAAACGAAAAAATTGGTACATTAAACAAATAATATTAAAGATAATATAAAATATCTATTTAATTTTTTTACTATAATATGTTATATACATTGTTGACAAAGTGTCACTACCAACTGAACTCTGCTCAGAATCGTTTTATCGTTGGCAATGGTTAATTGTTGCTAACAGATATACATTAAATTACATATAACAGTGGCTGCACACGTCCCCATTATCCTAGGACGCCTTTTTAAATTTTTGTTTTCAATTCTAAAGTAACTTTTTTCAACATGACATGTTCAAATAAAGGACATTTCCTTTAAACATTTTGATACGTACAATAATATATTACGATAAATTATAATGTCAATGAAAAGCTGAAAAATGGCTTAAATTTTTTGAAAATTTTACCACGTCGAAAAAAGGGAAATTTAAGTTTTTTGTCTAAATTATAAGTTCTTTCGAATATTTTTAACTGAGTTAGAACAAATAACAAAATTGATAAAATAATAAAATCATTAATTTTGTACATTTCTCATTTTTCTTACATTTTATTCTGGTTTTTCTCAGATATTATGAAAACCGCTTTGATAATCAAAAAAATGATCTCCTAAAAGTACCATCTGGACAACATTCTTCTTCAGAAATGGTGCCACGCGTATATATCTGAGCAAGATCTTTGGTCAAATTTGTGTACACAGTATCTTAGTAAAACCGGTAAATTCTTCGAAACACTTAGAATCTAAAATTTGAACCGAAGAGAAATATATTTTGTAGGTATCCATTTCCAAACAAAAACACCTACTTTTTCTTCATACCTCCTGTCTACGTTGTACAATTTATACAATTTTAAACTGTCATGTGTTTCATAATAAATGGTAAATCTAATATGAGTGTTATGCATATCAAAAAGTTTTGAACAATATTTCTTTTTGAAACTGAATGGAAAAGAAAAAAATCGAAAATGTACGTGTCTAAATACATACGGAATAAATGTACAATTTTGAAAATGTGACAAATCAAAAAAAAAAATGTATTTTATTGAAAATATCCGTTGATAAATGCACCTGGATAATGCACGATAAACAAAATAAATAATAATAATAATCGTCCCGTATACGGGTTTGTAAAAAAAAAAAATAAGCACCAAAAAAGTATAGCGAATACAGTGCGTGGCAACGATTTCATTAATGAACATACCTCCTGCAGAGACGAAGGTCTAAAACACGGATAATGTTATGATACACGATAGGTACCTATATGTGCGTACGTGGTACGTATAGGCGTTTTATATACACATTGGACCACGTAAATGGTCGTATACGGCCGCGTTAAAACATATATAATAGTTTATGAAGGTTTAATAATGGTTTATTGTTATTTATGTTGAAAACTCTGTGATTTTAATTTAGTAGCCCGCTGCTGCCGCAGTAATATAGCGAGCAGGGCATCCACGACACGTGTATTTCGTGTTGAATATATTAATATATATTAAAATATTATTATATTACGTATTCAAAAATAATATTTAATGGTATTTAATTTACCTAAACTGATTTATGGTATTCTCGTAATGAAGTGAGTAAATATTAGACGCTTTATCTACTGTAATACCTAATATAGATATTTTCACGTATGGGTATGTAATTTGTGCAACAAAATATAATATTATAACCAAATATTTTGTTATAGAAAATTATAATAAATATTATTACAAAACCGAATCATTCCCCGCTCTAATCACAATCTAAAACAAATTGTAAAACAAACTTTTAGATTATGAGTGAGGAAAGAAGCTTATAATTTAACTAAGATACTGTATTGGTCTTTAATCCACTTTTCTACCAGAAGACTTCCTCGGATTTCAAATCGTAGCACCATTTATGAAAGAAAATTAACGTGGGAATATACTTTACAGAAGTTGTTTTTTCGATTTTATCAAGAGTTTTCTCAACAAATGCGAAAAACCGAAAAAAAAGGAGAAAAAAATGAGAAGGTGTACAAAATATATTTGTATAATATTAAGATTTTTTTTTTCCTGTGGACAACTTCTCTACCAGTAATTTTGCTTCAACTTTAAATGAAATTTCACTAGGGAGGTATTTTAAAGTGGTCGTTTTTCGATTTTTTATTAATTTTCTCAGAACATATAAAAAAACTGAGACAGGCATGGGAAAACCCGGAAAAACGTAGAAAAACCGAGGAAATCGAAACAATATTAAACAAATATTATTAAAAAAAATAAATACAGCCTATTTAATTATTTTACTATAATATGGGCGTATAATATATTGTCGACAAAGCATCTCTATCAACTGAATTCCGCTCAGAACGGTTTTTTCTTAAGCAATGGTTTATCGTTGCACACAAGTATACAATAAATTACCTATAACAGTGGCTTGCACTCGTCTCCATTAACCCAGGACGTCTTTATTTTCTTTTTATGAAATTCGATTTGGCTTTCTTCGGAAGACTTTTCAGAACGCGGCCTCTGATGCCAGCAGGGATATTGATATAATTTACTTATACGGCGTAAGTAACTCTTTGAACCTTTAAGGTTTCTTTTGCAAAAAGAGCTCAAGTGAAGTGCGTAGACTGCGACTGCGGTCTTTTGTATATAATATAGGTACGTTCATTCGAAAAGTATGCTGAAAAGCCGTGTGATGACGGTTACAGAATTTACAAGTGTGCGGTTTCCTGTATTATAATATAATAGGTATAAGCGCTTGGCAATTATAACGTTACGGTTGTCTACGTTCAATATAATAATGTACACGGCTTCTGGTTTATAATTGAGTGTGTGTGTACAGTAAAGTGTATATTTATTTAGGTATTGAGCATCTATGTATAATATGTAATACGGTAAGTGTTTTGCGCATGAAGAAAACAAAACATTCGTTCACGTTTTGTTTTACACAATTCAACTGCGTCGGGCTGTCATAGAAGGCTCAGCCGTATGTATTATGTATTATACTATGGTACGTACAGTGGTATATATAACTTAATTAATAACTGATTAATATTTTGCGAATTCAATTCTGCAGGCAGTTCGAAATAACTGATAGAAATGACCTTCGTATATGTACCCGGAATAACCTAAAAAACCGTCAAATATGACACAAACTTTAAACGATTAATTAAATTATTAGTTATATTTTGTCCTTTTTTTTTTTTTTTTTTTTTTGAATTCCAACAAACCAAAAAAAATATTTTCTACCCATAGTTTTAAAAAAATTACAAATACATTTATCTAGAAAAACTAAAAGTCAAGTATGATCAAATTTCATCGATGTGAATTTTAATTAAAATATTATGAAATTCAATAATAAATCATATTATATGTATTTTAGTAGTCGTATAATTTAAAAAAAATACGGAATTTAACAAATAAACTCAATAACTAATGATGACTAGAGACCGGATTTAAGTTCTTTTTTTTAATCAACAAAACGGTGCATAAAAAAACCACAAAAAGCCCTGAAAAAAGCCCATAAACATATCTAAAAAAGTAAAAATAATAGAAGGGTTGTAAAGTACCCTTCGAATAGCTCTAAATTATGAAATTAATTTTCCTAACATTACAAAAATGATTAACACAAAATAGTTTCTTCTTTTAAATAAAATTGTACGTTTTATAAAAAAAAAACTACTTTTCTACCAGAGATCTTGCTCCGATTTTTATATGTAACACCATTTCTGAAATGAAATCGGTGTACATTAAAGACATTTTTGAATTTTCCTAAGAGTTTTCCCAGCAAATGTGAAACACTGGGATAGAACTTGGGAAAACCAGGAAAACTGGGAAAATCGGTACAACATTAAACAAATAAATTAAAGAAAATATATAAAGCCTATTTAATTATTTTACTATAAAATTACATACACATTTATATATATTGTTGATAAAGCATCAATATCTACAGAACTCCGCTCAGAATCGTTTTTTCGTAAGCAATGGCTTATTATTGCTTACAGGTAAATATTTAAATTACCTATAACAGTAGTTGCACCCGTTCTCATTATCCCAGGAAATAAATTACTAACCATTTTTGTAATGTTAGAAAATTGTATTCATGAATTAAATTCATTAGAGGGAGGATGGGACTTTGTAAACTAACGAATTTAAAGTAATTTGTATTATATTATTTTTTATAGACAACACGATTATTAATAATACTTGTTCCATATAATTTTATCAACAGTAGAATGTTTTAGAAAATAAATAATAATAATAAAAAAAAAAAAACAGAAAACTTACCCCGGGTTTTTATATTTTAAGAATTCTTTTCAGGCGCCTCTTAGGATTGATCGGTCTTTAACAAATTGTACACATACAATTATTTTTACAAGTGTTAAAACAAATTTGAGGATCTCTGAATCAAGGTCTGACGCTTAAAATTTCGAAATATCATCACCCCACATCGATTTCCTTTCAGAAAAGGTGCTACATTTAAAACTCGGAGCAAGATATCTGGTAGAAAAGTTGTCTACAGAAAAAATAAAATAATATCTTTATAAAACCGTAAGCTTCTTCACTTCTCTCAGAATCTCATAAATAATTTATACTTGTATATTAGATAGTTCATGTGAACTATTATTTTTTTTTAGAGATAGTAAATAAATATATAAATAAAAAATATATGCATAAAATGTTAAACGCGTTTTACATTTTGACTGTGATATACCTGATGATTGATTTTCCATTCATTCTTTTATTTATTATTTTTTATTTTTATACGTTCATTTTTTATGTATATATATTTATTTACGAGTATTTACCATTTTAATAATTTTTTTTTTACTTTATTATTTATTATTAGAGATAAAATCATCTTTGACTGTGCGTTATTCCCAGAAAATACAGCAGTTTTTTTTTTTGTTCTATTGTTTTTATTTTCCCACGCAGAAGTACGGGGGGAAAAATCAGATCGGAATAATAATACGTTTGCAACACAAAATCGCGTTTGAGTCCATCGGATTATAAATGCGAATTATTTAAGCATCTAAGTGAAGTGAACAATATAATATTATGATTATAATAATTATTGGTTTCGCTGTGACGTGTAATTTTATTTAGTTTTCGGCGACTTTTCGACCAGAAATCGTGTTCCGATCGAAAAAACGTTATAGAAATATTATCATCTTCTGGCGTTTTACATCGAGAAATAGGCAGTGCGTTATGAGGCTATTCTCGGAATATTTTCTTAATGCCGTGAAAAAAAAAAAAAAAAAAACTGGGTATATTATGCCGCTCACCGCAACGAAATAGGTTGTAGATACCTCAAAAATGAAAAACAGTGAGGGATACGATCTTTCTATATTTCAATAACTAGATAACAATTTCCTCTGTTACCCACGAAAACAGTCATATCTCTAACTATCCAAAGAGCTTCGAAAAATAATTTCATTAAAATACGCTGATAATGTGATTACCAACGAAAATAATGTATTTTTAGTTACAACGTGTCTTGATAACAAATATTACCGGCCAATAACGGCGTATCTCGTACATAATAATAGTTGATAATAATTATTATTAATTTTATAATTAAAATTTAATTGTGAAATTGATTTTTACATTCTGAGTGTAGCCAACGATGTATAGGTTTTACTAAGATGTTATTTTTTTTTTACCTTTAATCTTTTTTTATACTGTGCACAAAAATTCTACCAGAAATCTTACTCAGGTATTTACACATGGCACCATTTCTGAAAAATAATGTTGTCCGGATAGTACTTTCAAGGAGTCGTTTTTTTTTGATTTTCTAATCCGTTTTCATAATATCTGGGAAAAACCAGGATAAATCGTAAAAAAAAATAGGAAATTTACACAAATAATGTTAATATTTTAAATTTTGTTATTTGTTGTAACACAAATAAATTATTTGTAGAGATTTAAAATTTACACTGAACACTTATATTTGTTTTTTCTAGACGTGATATAATTTTCAAAATATTTAATCCATTTTTGAGCTGTTTATAAACATTTTAATTTTGCGAGTTTTGTACGTAATTTTTATTCGGTAGGTACTCAGTGGTAAATTTGTTGTAAAATTGTATCAAATTTGACGAAATTCGTTGGAGTAAAAATGTATGTAGAAAAAATTTAATTTTTCAATTTTTTGTTTTTCCTGAACATATGAAAATTTCTGATTTATGAACGATGGTGAAATCAGAACTGATGAACAGACTAAGTTTCAAAATTATAGCTTTTTGAAGTTCTGATATTATGAGGTTATTGTATGTTATATTAAATAACTATATATATTGTCTTTTTTAAAGAATGGTTGTTCGGATATTTGTCGTGAATGGTTATAAACACTTCTTGTTATCCTAGGGGCCATAAGTTCAAACATGGGTTTCCAATAGACGTTTTTTCCATTTTTTATCTAAAGAAGGAAAAAATAAATACATTTGGGTGTACCTAAAAACCCAAGCAATTGCTCGCTCGGACTATTTTAATCACAAAATATCCCTCGATTTGTTATGCAAACTTTTATACCAGAAATCTTGCTCCAATATATCACTTGGAGCTTATTTTCTGAAAGGAAATTCTATCTCTATGGTAATTTAGGAAGGTTATTTTTTGATTGTCTTAAGATTTTTCCCAGCAAATTTGAAAAACTTGGGAAAAAAATGAGAATACCGGGAAATACGATAGAATGTTAAACAAATATTTACATAGAAAATATCTAATGCTTGTTTAATTATTTTACCATAATATGACATATATATTGTTGAAAAAGCATCACTATCAACTGAACTACGCTCAGAATCGTTTTTCGTTAGCAATGGTTTATCATTGCTTACAGATGTACAATATATTAACTATAACAGTGGCTGCAGCCGACTCCATTATCCTAGGATTTCTTTTTAATATTACAGTAGAAACTACTTATTAGGAACACGGATTATTGATACAATCGCGTTATTGAAACAAAATGTCTAGGGACGCACCGGCCGTATATTAAATTGAAACATTGAAAATCAATTGGATTATCGAGTCTGTATTAGAAGTACTACTTCACTACTGTGGTACTACATTATCTTATCTTTACTATACCGTAACACATTGAATTACTAAATTCCACTTGTCCAATTAATTTCGTTTATGTTTACTGTCCTTTACTGAACGTACAGTACCTACAAGCTCTTTACGGTAATATTTTTAGTTCAGCTTCAGTTTGCGTGTGTTAAGAGGTGATTGATATTACGGTTTTGACCAACATTATTTTTCATGAAGACCTGATCATCAAGTTACTCGACGCAAAAAACAGACATCGATGGATACATGTTTTACGTAACAAATAAAACAATTCAATTTTTTTTTTTTTTTTAGTACATATTTTTTTGTTAATTATGCAATTCTTTTGTCATTTCAAATAAAACCAATCGCTTATTAGATACAATCGGTTAATTTACACGTTTCATCTTGGTCCAAAAGTGTTCCAAATAAGATGCTTCTACTGCTTAGTTTTTGTTTTTTTTTTTATTACAAGAACACAAATAAAATAAATAATAATATATTTATACTATATTACACATTGATTATAAATACAGTATTTATAATAAATATAGTATACAGTAGTAATAATATGTTTTGTATTTGAAGAAGGTGGGGGGGGGGTTTGGGCCCCTAACCCTTCCGAATTCTTCCCTGCATTCAATATGAGAACATAACAAAACATCGTAGGAAATAGGAATAGTTATGGCATAACACAAAATATAATATAATATGAATTTCCAACGAAAAACGACGTAGATACGAATAAGTTTAAGACTTAGTTTTAAAATTAGTATCTTGGTAAAAAAAAAAAAAATGATCGTGTGATATTTATAAAAAACCAAAAACATTAATTTCGTGTCTGCTAAATGATGATAGAAACGATGTAAAAAAATTAAAAGAGAATTATAATTTAAATTGCCGGTTTGTTTAGTTCTCCCTGAAAAGTTGAGAAAATTTGAATACGAAGTTTTTCGTTGCAGCAGACGATATGCAACAACAGGAGAGAGGGAAGAAGGGAAGGGGAAGGACGGTAATAAGATCGGCGTTATTTTGATAGTAAAAATATTATTATAAATCTACGAGCAAATTCGTTAAGAACACGACAGATAAGAATTTTCGACGATCATCTACACAACGCGTATAGGTAATCGAACTTCGCTCAGAATCTTTTTCCGTTTGCAATGGTTTATCGTCATACACGGTACGTAAAATAAATGGAAGTTACCCGGTTTCTCCAGAAATGTACTATTCTCTTTTCCGCCGATTCTCGTTTCCGCCAAATTATAAAATTAGTCGATTCCTTTTTCCGCCAAATGAAAAACGTTGGTCTAATATCTGAATACTAACGAACGATTATACAATCGTTAAAATATATTATTAAATAAATTATTATTATTGTATTGTAAAACAAATTTCAAAGTGTTGACAAAAAATATTAAAAATTGTTGTACAGGGATGATTAAATTAAATTAAAAATATAATTATCGTATTGTTTATTCTTACTTGCAATAATATTATAAGATATTTTTCATACGAAGTTGTATCTGGAAAATTTTTCGAGAATAAAAGTAAATACAAATATGCATACGACCGTCCATTGGTGTTCAAATATTAGATTCAATTTTTTTCGTTTGGCGGAAAATGGAAAGGTACGACTTTGGTGGAAAAGGGAATCGACCAATCGTGTGATTCGGCGGCAACGAGACCCGGCAAAAAACGGGAAAGGTACGTTTCGGCGGAAACCGGCCGTGCCCAAACACGCGTGTACATTTCTATAGCAATTGGTACCTCGCCGATATTCACCCGCAACCGCGTGCGGGGCGCCGTAATTTTTTTCTATTCACAATTAATCACGACGGCGGCGTGGTAACGCTGCGGGGCTCGCACGCGTCAACGGTGAAAAAAAATAAAAAAACCAAAAATAATAACAATAAAACGAGACGGTATCATGTTCACTGTGTCGTCACAATAACGCGCGCGCGGTTTTAACGTCTTATTTAAAAACTCAATTTACGATGGCCCGTGTGCCGGTTCGCCTCGCGACAAGTGACATTTATGCATCGTGATGCGGAATTCGCGGTTGTTGTAATATCGTAAAGTGCAATTTCGCTCTGTCACGTCTCCAATAAAAAAAAGGCGGATAATATCGTAATATATACGTATAATATGTGCGCGTTATATTAAAACGGACGTCTTCTTAAAAAGGAACGGGATTACCGAACAGTCGGCCGCCGCAGCCGCAGCAGCCGCCGCCGTAATGCTATAGACGCGCGTAACGGATTTATTTTTCGCATAATCGAAACGGAGTACTCGGTAAATATTAAAACAAACGATAACCTCTCGAAATACGCAGTGTTCCGCCGCCCGTTATCTTTGCGTGCTAATAATCCCGTCGATATTCGTTTGTTTGTTTGTTTGTTTGTTTTGTTTTTGTTTTTTCCGATCGGGTCAATTTTTCGCGATGGAGACGCCCGTGTAGAGAAAAATTGCATTTTAATTTTCGTCCCTTAGTTACCGAAAGACAAAACTTTATTTTACCGTTTTATGTCCGATCGGTTGTCCGGTATGTAACAACCGTTCTCATTTCTCGGAGAATCGACGTGAAACCGATCAATTTTCAATTGCCTAACGCGTTATACGCGATAAGCGATCACAAACAGCACGGTAATTCCGTATATTCGGCTGAATATTAATATTGTTTTCGCGCCTATTTTCTACCAGGTAAAATCTCACAAAATTGTATGCGTCGATTAATTTGTGTTTGGATTTTTTTTGTTCAACTGCTCGCGAACAATAATGTTTTTGTTCTTTTAGATTTCGAATGAACGAAGACGCTTATGGTTTTACAAAGATGTTTATTTTTTATGTATTTTTTTTATTTTAGACAACTTTTCAACTAGAGAACTTGCTCCGATATTGATGTGTAGCGCCTTTTCTAAAAGGAAATCGGTAGTATGGATAGGTGCTTTGAAGAGGCCATTTTTTTGATTTTCTCGGGAGTTTTCTCAACAAATGTAAAAATGGGAAAATATAAGAAATGTGAGTATTAGTTAAAAATATTGCATCCTTCTTTTGTCCTGTGGACAACTTTTATAGATTTTATAGAGTTTTATAGATTTTCTTAACAAACGTGAAAAACCAGGAAAAACATGGGAAAACTGGTGAAACGTAGGAAAAACGGAAAAATCGGTACATTAAAATATACCAAAGATAACTAAAAATACTAAAGATACCATATAATGCCTTTTTAATTATTTTACCATAATATGACATATATATTACTGACAAAGCATTACTATTAACTGAACTCCGCTCAGAATCGATTTTTTCGTTAGCAATGGTTAATCGTTGCTAACAGATATTCATTAAATTACCTTTAACAGTGGCTACACCCGTCCCCATTATCCTAGGGCGTCTTTTTTTAGGTGTTCTATTGAATGCTGTAGTCAACGAAATTTCGCGTTTGGCTATTGACTTCGTTTACAGGGTACTTTTAGAAACTAATACACGCAGATATAATGTTTAAGTTTCATCCATATCAATTCCGATACGCTTTAGACAGGGGCTTGGTTTTTTTTTTTTTCATCAATGATTCTACCATACTTACTTTCATTTCAGAAAACACTCTACTGTCAAGAAAAGATAATCCAATAAGCATCTTAACATAATTTACGTACTCAAAACATGATGCTAAATAAGCGCGTACCCAAGAACTTTTTATTAGGGTAGAGGGGTCAGCAAATTTAAATTTACCACTCTTTACTTCATTGTAAAATTGTAACATATGTCGAAACAATTTTATTCGTTTATTTATTGTGTTTAAACCGATAAAAATTATTAAACGTTATTAATAAACTATATAATATATATATATATATATTATATCCGAATTCCAGGGTTAAAATAGTTATCACCTAATTACAATACTAAATCAATTTTAGACCCCGAGTGTGGTTTTACTAAGATGTTTATTTTTTTTTTAATTTTTATTTTTTTATCCTGTGTATAAAAATTCTACCAGAAATCTTGTTCAGATTTATACACGCGGCACCATTTCTGAAAGAGAATGTTACCCGGGCGGAACTTTAAACAGGTCATTTTTCGATTTTCTCAGAACTTTTCCCAGAAAATGAAAACGGGGAAAATCGCTACATTATTTAACAAATGCTATTAAAAAAAATATATATATATAAAGCCTATTTAAATATTTGAATATAATATGACATTATATACAACAATATATTGTTGACAATGCATCACTATCAACTGAACTGCAATCAGAATCGTTTTTTCGTTAGCAACGGTGTATCGTCGCTTACAGGTATCTATTTAAATTACCTATTACATCGGCTACGCCTGTCTCCATTATCCCAGGACGTCTTCTTTTCTTTTCTTTTTTATTTTGTATACAATCCCCGTCGTCTTGTTCCTTTTAACGTAATTTGTATAGGTACCCATACCTATCGGCGGGGAACGCAGCGGTTCGAATTCCCACCTCTCCTGAAATTTATCTCTGTTCAAATATTGGTGAACGAATCGGCAACAACAAACGTTTACCGGGTTTCGTATAATTTTACTTTCCGTAAATGTAAAATCGACGTTACGGCGTTGTAATATTAGGAACAATAATTCCGTATAATTCGGTAATTATTTAAAACGGAGTAGGCTCGTGTAATTTGATATTCACATAATTTAATACGCGATTCCGCTAACTGTATGGTATATATATATGTATATAATAATATTATCTAATAATATATACGATATGTGCAGTATTTTGTGGCGAGTTTAGAGTGAACGGAAACTCCATTAGTCCGCCATTAAATAGTAAATAGGCTCAGCTTTAAATCATACGTCGTACATATATATATATATATATATATACAGAGTGTCTCACGATGATCTGACATTTGATATTAATAATCGGTAAGCCTCTGCGCTACAGTACGTACGTTTATACTTTTTTTTTTTTTTTTTTTTTATCTTCTATACGTAGGAACTGAACATTAAATATTTCACTACGATCTTTATAAACACGGTCAAAACAGCCATTTTGTAAAACAGATTTCTTAGAACCACTTCGGTGGTTGAAACCTTTGTTCACGGTCTTTTATTTTTTTAAATGTTTTGAAGATTTACAAATGTGAATATTATCGTCTATAGATATTGTAGATATTGTTATTTAATCAGTAAGCAGAGCTTATCAAATGACAGTTATTCACTTTTCCACGAGTTAATATTACACAATAATATTACTGACTTACTCATGCTCGATTTTTTTTTTTTTTTTTTTTTTTTGTGAAATCGGTTAAAAATAATTATGCAGGTTTCGCCGATTTCTGAAATTAACACTTTCGAGACACGGTGTGTCTTTCAAAACATTCTGGCGTTTTTAAATTGTTATTACGACTATTTGAAACTGGCGAATTTTTCGGTAAAACGTATTGTTTCCATAAAAACGATCGAAAATCCGAGGAGAAAAATCACGAACATTTTATTATTACTGTCGTTGATTTCGTAAACACAAATTAATGCAGTTTTCGTTTTAATTTTCTTAAAACTTGTTCAATTGAAATCCGTTCAGAACAGTTTTTTGTTTACAGATGTAAATCGAATTATCCACTTACCCTTTACGTAGCGCAATTCACCGTCCTCCGCACGTATAACTATGACGCGGTCCGCGTGCGAAGTATTTTTCGTTTTGATAACAACGCTTTTACTATAATTTTTACACGTTCAAAGGGTAGTTATTTAACATTATACTTATACAACAATGCGCATTATAAAACCGCCGTATTGTTTTTCGTGTCGACACGCAAACGGAACGAACGTTCAGATTAATATTATAAAAATCGCATTGTTTTCCAATATTGTTCGGCGTTAAACGAATAACCGTAAAATACCAGCGAGTTGAATATCGTACGTGCCTACGTTTCGCGTCTAATAGATACTGCGCGGTATCACTGATGTACGAATAATTTAATAATATTATTGTTTACTGCAGTGTTGACACTTTGACAGGTTTGCGATTTTAACGAAAAGTGGAAATACAATAGGCCGTGGCCGAGCCAGGAGAATTGGTTATCGGACGAAAATATTTACGAAACGCAAACACCGGATAGTAAATTACTGACGCGCTATAAGGTGGAGAGACAGAATTCAAAACACCCTCTTCGTAACCGCGAGAGTATACGTACGAGTATATTATAACGGCGAAGAAACGGCCGCGGACAGAGACAGACGGAAAGGAGTAGTGGTGATGGCGAAGGACCTGAATTAAGCTGAAAAAAAATAGAGAAAAAATGTATTTTACAGGGTGATCAATTTATCCTAATAATTAATCGTTAACACGGAAATTAATAACTTTTTCGGAATTGGTTTTATAGAACATTCGAAAAACAATTAGCTCTACAATTTTACATTTATGTTATTTTTCGCAACCTTTATTTTCGGGGGTGAAACCACTAAGCGCTTTTGATTTTCAAACGGCAACCTATATTCAATATTTTTTAAATAGATGGAGTGTTAGTTAAAATACATTTTGGATATGACGGAAATTAAAAATGTCACCATCTATTTATGAAATTCTAAATGTGCCATTTGATAATCATAAGTAGGTCGATATACTTTCCGAGATAATGAGCGTCTTACGATAGATCAATACGTACGTATATAGGGTGATATACATTGGAATTTTTAAGTGTAGTTTCCACAACATTTAAGGAGATCCTGTATTCCTGTGGCGATACTAACTTTGGTTTTTCAATTGAGAACCTACATTAAAAATTCCATAAATAGATGGAGTATTACATATTTTTGGTGTTTAAATTTTTGATTTCTTTCAACCCATTGACGAGATATTTCACTTTTAAGTTTAGGTAGGAGTAGAATAGTGGAGCACTAGAAAACCGCGCACCGTACCGCCACACAAATGATATTCTACTACTCTACTCATACCTAAACTTAAAAGTGAAATATCTCGTCAATGGGTTGACAGAAATCAAAAATGTTAACACCAAAATTTATTTAAAGTAATACTCCATCTATTTATGACATTTTTAATATAGGTTATCATTTAAAAAACCAAAATTGGCTAGTATCACCACAGGGTACTCTTTAAATGTTGTGAAAAATCTGAGGTGTTCGAAAATATTAACTTTAACTACACTTAAAAATTTCAAACAGCAGAATTTAAATATATATGCAGAATATAACCAAAAAAATGGGATCAGCACGCTTAGTGAATTACCTTGTACATAGTCAACTGTATACAGAATGCCTTACAAAGATATATCATCAGAGATAATAAAGAATATCAATTAATAAATACTGTTTTTTTTTTTTTTTTTAATATTACTCACAGGGATGAGGAATATAATTAATCATATTAAAATTACATTTTTTTTTTTTTTTTTTATTATTTTCGGAAAGCCTTAAGATAACCATTGTGTAGAATTTATTTTCCTGGACATTTTATTGTGTCACACATTTATGTCCGATGAATAGTTTCTAATTAACAGCCGTTTCGAATTCTACTAATCCGTGTGAAAACCGATGTTATCTGCCATCTATGGAATAACCCAACCGTGTTACGCAATAACATCGATTTTATTCGTATGATGTTTGTAGTCCTCGTCTTTGTGAATAATGTAAAAAAAAAAAAAAAAAACAGAATTCGATTATCTTTATTATCTCCGGAGATATTCAAGGGGGTAAGTTATATATCATGGACAGCTATACTGTCCCATACTATGGGACAACCTATATATCTATTATATGAAGTCGATAAAATAAACTTAGGATGGTAATATTAATGCCGTGAAACGAGATAATAATGGACATTAACTGTAGGGACTTTAAGTGTCGAGACTTTAAGCATTAAAACCGTTAGCAAGTTGACCGTTATACGATTAAGAATTCTAAACGTCACGTCGTCGTTACACAGTGTTTTTTGAACGTTAATAACGATCTCTTAATATTTACATTTTTTTTATTATTTATTTTTAAATTGGACTTCTCTCGATGAGACGTAATTTTAGTAAACATTTTTACTATCATCCCTTATTATAATCATTTGAAAAAAAAAAACTATTTTTATTCGTTCACTTTTCAACATGTTCAAAAAAGCCGTTTTCTAGTAGATATTATTGAAAAAAATTTACCTATACCACACATCTATATATACATATCCAATAGTTTTTTTAGTAATAGATATTTTAAATTCTTGAGAAGGTATGTAAGTTGAAGTTTGCAGACCAGGAACCTTTCCAGAGTTTGAATATAGTGGGGAAGGTGGAAGGCGAAATAATTAAAATATCTAATAATAATATACACAATATTCAGATTTTTCATCTTTTAAAATTTAGAATCCCTTCTCTCAGAATATACTTGTGTTACAAAAATGCTACATCGTTAAAAACAAATCATCACAATATATTATAATATATTAAGAGTGTAAACATTTTTTTTTTTTAATTTCCAACATATAAAATGTTCTACATCAATAAATCTTGGAAAAAATACCTCCTTCAAATTATCCCCGATACGAAATACCCCTTTAATTTCTATTAATCGCGGTAAAGAATTTTCGACCGCGGCTTTATTATACCGCTGCGATAGTGATTTCTAAACGCGTAACGTAATAAATTGTGACCAATTAAATATACTTGATTGTTTTTCGTACGTCTTGTATGAAAACTCAACGGGCTATTACCAAAAAAATTTTGATCGGCTACAGAAGAACTAAACTAAAAGTCAAATTATTAGAATAATATATTTTATAAAATGGCTATTTTAAAAAATGAATGTATACAATTTTGTTTTGTTTTTCAGTGATTAAGAGGGTGGGAACAAATCAGAAATTGTTCTCTTAGTATTTGTTTCTTTATCTTAAGAAAAAACCTGATTCGGAAAACACTGCATGGAACACCCTGTACATAGTTAGTCCATATTTTCGACTACCATGAAATATTACATTATATTATTCGGACGCCCGAAAATTAAAACTTTTTCTCTCTCGACAGTCGAGCATTATTATAATATAATGAATTTCTTAAATTCATTTTTAAAAAAGTCTTCTCTGTTTTACTGATCACCGCACGCAGTTTAAAATGGAACACTCGGAATTTAACGCTTACTGTATGCGTACCTACGTAATTGTATTTATCGGGCATCAAACGGTTCCTGGAGTCCACCTCCCCGGATTTTAGATTTTCTGATTTCTCGAGTGCCACTGACGGCCGCCATCAAAACATTTATTGTAACAAATAAAATGAAAACAAAAACAATTTCCTAAAAACAACCGTATTTTCTTCTTCGGCTTCTCTTTAGCTAATTAACATTTCTCCAATAGAGTCCTATAGATATCAACGTAACGTACACACGTGTCTCTAAATACATTCTTCCCATTCAACATTTCGTCCTACAAACGTTATCGGGGTTCTCCCCTCGGCCTTTCACATGTCGGTTTCCATTCTATACAGGCTGCGCCGATTCCGTGTTTATTTTACCTACGCGTTGCACGTCCAAACCATCGCAGACTCCGCTCGTAGACAAAATGTTATGCGTGGTAATTCTGATAACTCGCGCAACTCTTTGTTATAAATACCTCCTGTAGTAAGTCGTGTATAATAATAAATTATGATAAGGACAACATTGTAGTGCCATAGGCTAAAAGAGCGAAAAAACCACAAAGGCCCGTTCTCAACAGCGAAAACATTGATTTTCAAACGGAGTTAATAAGATAATCGACCAATCGATTTTTTAAAAATAGTTTTTGTTCTCTTGTAAAAATGCATAATTACGGGAAAGTTCTGGAATTCGTTTAGACAAAACATCATTATAATTTTATTCGTACACCGAAAATAACGACGACAGTTATTATTTTATGTGTGCATTTTAACGAAAATGAAATAAATGTTTTATATATATATATATATATATATAACTAGAATTTTTAATTATGTATACATATTATATACATATACATAATTAAAAATTCTAGTTTCGAAATAAAAACTCTATACCTATAAAATTATTTTGTAAAAAAAAAAAAACGAAAACTATAAAAATGAAATAAAATAATAGAAAGATAATAGGAAATATTTATGTAAACTTACGAGTTACGAGATTAAAATATTTTATTCGTGATGAAGATATATATTATTTTTCACGTGCAATAAAATAATAAAACGATAAATGCATTTATAATTATTATTTATGCCGCCACCGTCGTTGGAATCCTAAACAGAAAATATTATCATAATACTTAAACCCTCTACTTATAAGAATCTCTATAAGAATTTACGACGATGGAATTATCTGAATATCATTATTATACGAAACAAAACTCTACGGGACATAAAGATTTTGAATTTATTATACTCGTTTGACATTCTGAGTGAAGTGAGGGAAGTATTGGTTTTACAGTGATATTCATTTTTATTTTTATCATTTTTTATTTATTTTTTCTACTGTATACGAATTTTGTCCGGGAAATCTTTTTTTCAATAAATACACTACGTGCAAACTTTTTCGTTGCATTTTGGCTCTAGTAAGCACTTTAGAAAGGTCATTTTTTTAAATTCTCATTAATATTCGAGATAATCAGGAAAATCTGGTACATTTGATTAAAAAATATTAAACGATTAAAAATAAAATTACAACCGTTTTTATTATTTTAATATTTTATAAACAACCGCTGTTATCGTGAAAACGCACATTAGTTGAAAAAGCAATACTATTGCCCGAGTTCCACTGAGAATCGTTTTTCGTTAGCAATGATGGCTCGTTGCATATGCAAGTAAAAATCATATTCTTCTCTATATGCAACCTTTCCAATTTCTCACCTGCAACAGTAGCTCACTCGGGGAACGAAATATGACTGTTCGGTTTTAAATATTGTGTATCCGTTTGAGTCTAAAGAAACGTAAACGATTTTTGTTTTTTTTTTAAGGTCTCCTAAATCTGTGTTTATTAAATTCCGAGGGTGACAAGAAATGTATTAATGTTAGTTGTTATTATTGATTGTTAAATGTTATTTGTGTGCTATTTTTTTCTATTTATGAACATTTTTTCAAACAGAAATCATTGAAAAAAAAAAACGTTGTATAGTTTGTGCATTGGGGATTCTATTTTTCTCATTTTTCTGGTAGTTTTTTAATATTAGGGAAAAACCGAGAAAAAGAATTTAAGTAAGGAAAACAGAAAAATGTACAAAATAACGATTTAAATAATATTGTAAAAAAATATGCATATAAAAATAAAATAAATAAATGAATGAATGCGTCGCCTGGAGTATTATGATAAGTGTTCTATACGACCGGTTTCAAATTAATAATTCATCGTCGGGTTTATCACAGTCAAAATGTAAAACGCGACTGAATAAAAAAAAATTAAATGCAGGAATACAAAGAAAAAAAAAATTACAAATAAATCGTTTTACATAGAATATAGAAATAATTTATTTTATAGAAGAGTTGTATTACAATTAGTTATAATTAGACATAGATATGATAGGAAATATAAACTATTAGGTTATTATTTATTATCTAAGATGTATTGATATGAGATATTATTTTTAAAATCGATTTGAACATTTAAAATATTATTACAATTATTTTTTTTTATTTCATTGCGTATGTGTAATTCTTCTAAAACTGAATTAATTTAAATGCTATTTTGGGTATTTAATATTTCTAAGTCTGTGTATATTAATATCGAAACTTATATTTTGGTTATTTTCTAATACATGTTAAGTGAAATTTTAATTAGGGACAGTCTTTTTTAATTTTTTTCCCCAAATGTGTTCTTTATATCTTATTTCAAAATTTCTATTTGTCTTACCTATATAACATTTATTACAGTCACATTTATGTTTATGTATACCAGCATTTTTAAAAGAAGGGAAATTTTTGTGAAGTTTATAGTTCTAATGTTTAAATGTTTTATTAAATTATTATTAGTGTTAAAATCGATTTTTACATTATTTGTATTATTGTTCAGAATTTAAGAAAATTTGTTGGACATTGTATTTTGATATTTTATACTAAAATAGTTAACATCATTATTTGGTGAGCTATGTATTTTTTTTTTTTTTTTATGAATATTTTGTTTATATATTTTTTTAATAGTATTCAAATTGAAATTATTTCTATGGGCTATATTATAGATAATATTGAGCTCGTGTTGGTAATTATGTTTATTTAATGGAATACGTTCAAGCTTATAGAATATTTAATTAAAAAATGATATTTGTTGAGAATAAGCGTGATTAGGATTGTGTGGTATTATAGAATTAGATTGTGTGGGTGTCCTTTAAATACTAAAATCAAACTTATTGTTTAATACGGAAACTGTAAGATCTATGACATTCAATTTATTATTCATTTGTATTTCGAGTGTAAATTAAATGTTTTTATTTATTTTGTTTAAGTAGTTAACTACATTATCTGCTTGTTTATTTGAACCTCTAAATAAAATGAACATGTCTATAGTATCATGCTTTTATATATGGACTATATATTTTGTTGTAAATAATATAATTTTAATAAATAATAACCAAATAATTTATATTTGTTAAAATGTCTATGTCGAACAATAACTTATTTAAAATAATCTCTCCTATTAAAATAAATTATTTCTATATTCTATGTAAAACGACCAATTTTTATAATTCTTTTTTTCTTTGTATTCCTCATTTATTTTTTTATATTCAATCGCATTTTAAATTTTGACTGTGATATACTTAATGATGAATTTTTAACTGGTCGTATGATACACTTATATTACTCCAGACGACGTATTCACTAATTAATTTATATTATTTTTACATATATATTTTTTACTTCTGTATTTATTTACGAATATTAATCATTTTTATAATTTTGTTTTTAATTTATTATTTAATTAATAACGATTTTACTTTTTCCGATTTGGTTTTGGTTTAAATTAATCATAGGAAAAATTACATTAGTCGTTTTTAGACGTGGTGTCTAACATTTTTAAAATATTTGAACGTCTTTTGAGTTTTCTATAGTTATTTAAAACCATCGAGATATTATCTGGTTTTATGTAGGTAATACTGTTTTATTGGCTGAACGGAAGTGTTTGAACATTTAACCCGCGAGGGTCTTCATAAATTATACTTGGCATTAAAAATATTTAAAAAAAAAATGATGGTTTTTTTCATAAGCGTTTTTATGTTTGTATTTTTCGTGCAAGTCGTTCAAATCACAGCGTTTAAAAACACGTTTAATGGTACTTCGTTCAGAATCGTTTTTCATTAGCAATGGTTTATCGTTGCGTACAGATATAAACTAAATAACTATGTATCCTGTCTTCCCGTCTCCAAACCTAAAATAGTGACACACCCGTCGACCGTTTTAGCTCTTTTTTTAATTTACCAAAAGTTAAAATATATATACATATACTGAGTTCGCGTAGTCCATCGGAACTTGTAAATTCTAATTAGTAATGGAATATTAATGAAATAAACATTATCCCACTGTAATAAATCTTGATAGAACTATGTATAACTATATATACGTATACATTGTATATTGTGTATACTGTATGTATATACCCGGCAGTAAGCGCGAGTCGTTATTAATTAAAATAATGAAAAATGATAAGTTCTTCAAATAATTTATTATGTAACATTTTATAAACATTATAATAACGCTAGGGTTTTTTTTAACGGTTTTTCACAATATTTTTTGAAATATACAGTTCGATCGCTTTTATTTTATTTTTAAAGTACCGCCTAATGTTTAGGCATGGCGACCTTGGATTTAAATTCCAATGTCCACGGTCATAGGACATTAGTAAGGAGCAAGACTGGGGCGCACACACTGCCTTAATCCTTTTTTGATCTATACGCACAAGGAGTGTTAAATAACGTAAGAATAGAAATTAAAGTAGTTATACACTCATAAATGGTGAAATAATAAATAATATGCTAAAATTTGCCGATGAAATCGCGGTAATAATAGATAAAGAAGAAGACTTGCAAAATCTTCTCTTTGGATTTTCCGGCCATCAAGATCATCCCATCACACATCCAGTCCTCCATCCTTCCTAATCCACCGCTCTTGTTCTCCAATTCCGTCTAATAAACTTTATCAAGAAAATTATATTTATATCTAGAAATATTGACAAAAAATTGAGAAAAAAACCTATTAAAAACTTATGTTTGGAGCGTGACGCTATATAGAAGTGAGACATGAGACATAAGCTATAGTAAAAACAGAAAAATAAGACTACTAGTATTTAAGACACGGTGTAACAATTTATAGAAAGATGCAAAGAATAAAAAGAAGCTTTGTGAAAATCTTGAAAAACCAAGAAGAGTTACGTTAAACATACATATATACTACATCATAATTATCTATTTAGTACTTCAGTAGAATAATAGAAAATGCCATAGAAGGTAAATAGTCAAATATGAATAGACACTGTCTGCAGATCGTAAAATGAACTAAAAAGGAAAGCGGAGAGCTGCTATCATCCAACGTTTGACCAAAAAAAAAAAGAAGTAGTAATGAAATATATATTAGGATAAATTTCAAAACGGACAATTTAGCAACATACGGATTAAAAATTATATTTCAGTAATTTCTATAACCTTTTACATATTGATTTGGGAACGTTTTCGATTCATACAATAAATTTCCTCCGTTATTAAAAAAAAAAAATACTTCCTTAACAGACCAACTAGAAAAAAATTGCTACCATAAATTAAATCTGATCAGGGATGTATCGAAATTATATTCAACATATATATATATATTTATATGTTCCCCTAGAAGTTCATTTGCCTCCTGATAAATAACTTTCAACAAAATGATTTATTAAATGTACAACACCCGTTAAATTGTACATAGATTTGTCATTTGTTCAATGAAGAAAAGGGAGCACCCCCCCAGAAGAATTTTCTGGATTCAACACCGCAATCGATGTTGGTGATTGGAACGAGTTTTTCGATCGAAAACTTTTTAATAAACAGAAAAAAAAGTACATTATCATAGTAAAACAATACATTCGTCACTTCACTCAGAATCTAAAACCGAATAATATAAGTTAACGATACTGCTGACAGAAATATAAACCAAATAATTTTTGGAAGCAATATTTTGGAATGAAAGAAGTATATTATATTTTAGTTAAGTGTACAAACATTTCACGTAGTTCACAAATTAAAAGTAAACATTTCCTTGAAGTTTAGTGAAGTTATTCTGGTGTTCTGGATATAATATAATTTCAATCGGACGTAAATATTTTTTCGTATTTTTTGTAGTGTACAATAATATTGCAGTTTGCAGTGTACGCGAGTATGTGTTATACATTGCAAGAAAATAAGAAAAGTGAAAAAAAGAACATACCAAATACAAACTCTATAATCCACGTCCATTCACCTATATTATATAAATGGAGAACCTTTTTTTTCTTTTTTTTTTTTTTTTTTTTTTTTTGGTTTTTTTTTTTTTCCTACGGTTTTGAACCGTATAGCCAAAAGCCAAGTTTCCGGAATCGTATCGAGAAAACTGTTTCTTATTTAAGCTACGAAATCCATAGGCTTTGCGGAGTGCGTACTCGTATATTTTATACATTGAATTTAAATCGTGTACTTCAACAAACTCGTTACGCTGTGTGCTATATGGTAGTCGCTTTGTATATTATTATTACATATAGGAAATGATTTTATTATCTCACATCTAAATATACTTCAAAATAGTAGACACTGTATATAGATATATTAATATAGTCCCCGAGTTGCAGAATTCAGGCCAGTAAGATTCATAAACTTTACGTCCTATATATATACGTATCGACACATTAATAATTAATTATAAATTTGTAACTAATTAATAACTTTTCACCTCGACGCGATTTCATGTTTCCATACTCTGCGGATATTGAATTTAGATAATTTAGCATAATATATTCTATGGGTATTATATGCTTACCGCCGAAAATCTGACGGATATTTGGAGTTTTCTTTTCCAATGCTGGCCAGGTCGATACAAACATAATGTTTATAAATTATTATTATTATAATTATGTGTGACGATGATTTTCTTTTTACGTCTTCCAAAAGATGGGGAGGATGCAATTTTTTTCATTGTATTTAAATGCTGTACTATACTCGAAATTGTATATTTATATCGTGCTCGGTGGTTTTTCGGACTATCTGATAAAATTATGCAAATTCAATACGCTCCGACGTCTATTTGCGAAATTATTTTTACTGTAAATTTTCATTTTCATATTGTGATTTCGGCATAAGCTGTCAAACTGTTCGAATAAACGTGTAAGAGACAAATGTTACGGAAAAAATATAAGCCATTTAGAATACATTAACATATTAAAATAATACGTTTTTATGTTGCACTTTTTTTTTATTCAATAAGTATTATGGATACTAATTATATAATGGAATTATTCCTTAATAAGTTCAATTGTTTATAATTAATTGAATAGTATAGTAAACCGTAATATATACATATATATATATATATATATATATATATATATTTTTTTTTGTTGGGTACAATTGAGTACTTATTCGATGGATATTGAACATTTAAAACCATGACAAACCATCATTATTTATAAGCTATACATTTTTGAAGTGTTTTAGAGCAGCGCAGTAGCGGTGCACAAAAATGTCAAGAGTATAAAATTATTATTCCATCTATTATCCAAACTTTAAACAATACGCAATAAGCTCCTGCTGTTTAAAATATGACATAATGATATTCCAAAGTTTTCAAAATAATATTCCTCTTAAGAATGCGAAGTTAAATTATATTGAGGTTAAAACAATATATCGCTAATAAATTATCGAGATGAAATTGTTCAGTTAAAAACAAAATGAAATGTTGAATCAAGTATAAAATGTAATATAATGTGCGTTTTAACTGCTTTATTAAAAGTACAAATAAGTAAACGATTAATAACTATTGCAGCGAGGTATACAATGCCCGGATAAAATCACGCAACAAAAATGCCATCACCATAATACCGTCAGGAAAAAATCTCGCCGACACAAATTCTATCAAAAAAAAAAAAGTTCTGAGTTTTAATCGATAAAAAAAACTTCAGTAAAATGTACGTAAATATACCGGGCCTTTCATCTCTGGTCTATCGTCTCAGTCTGACCGACTGGAAACACACCGAAATTACGTTACTTAAAACAACATAATTTGTAGCGGTTAGGTTTAAATTAGAGTCTAAACGCAAATAAGATAATGTTAAAAGACGCGTGTTAATAATGTGTTCGAGAAATGTACAGAGTTTTTTTTTTTACAAAATTAAAAGTTCTAGTTATGTCAATTTTGTTTTGTTATGTTTTGCTTGACAAATTTCCGAAAAATATACGTGCAGGCTGTTATTCGTACGTTTGTACGTATGTTATTTTCGTTCGAACTCCGATTTTTACCTAATAATATTGCGGTGCTGCCAGTCAGCCGGACCGGGACGGTAGACGCGGGCGTCGCCTCCTCTTAAAATTGTAAACGTGGTAAAATGAAAATAGCGTTCGACTTCGAGAGTTCTTACATATACCCGCACACTCGTCTCGTTAAAATTAGAACGATTTTATGTGTTACGGAACGTCTATAAAATAATATTATTTAGAACCCCTTCAAACTATAAACGTTGAAGTTAAATATAATATATATATATATAGGTAGTGTATGTATTGAAATCATAACATACTCGCGATACGATCCCAGCGTATCTTTCAGCCCTTTTAATAGAATTTTTATAATATAGCGGTGGAATTAATAATATTCGTATAACGATTATTATTTTACCGCTCACACTTTTCCCATCTGAAACGCACGTAAAACCCGGAGTTTTACGATCGTATCACGGCCCGATTCGTATTTAACACTAATATATGCGTTATTTATGTGTTGTGTAATTCGACGGTTCCGAATTATAATAGTGTTTTAAATATAATTATCCTCCCGTCGCTCGTCCGTGTATCAAAATAGAAAATGTATTTTTAAAATACTATTTCGTCCGCCGTTATCCATCACAACAATAATATGTACATTAAAGTATTACGGAGTAAACATATCAAACACTAGTGGCCCTGCAGTATCGGCTTGGCGCACCAATGGCAGGCGCGTAAACGAGGGGGGGGGGGGGGGGGGTACAGGGGTTCACACCCCCACCCCCGAAATTTCATGAAAATTATGATGAGAGTAGATTTTTAACAGAATCTCAATAATAGTCAACAATAATAAAAGTCTTTAATAGGGTCTCTGTCAATGAGGAACATAAATACAATTTTGGTTTTATTTTTATTTTTCTACTAGATATTGTTGTTATTGTCATTTGTCATTTCTAATTTGTTGTGGTTTTTCAGCTTTTAGAAAATTATAACTGATACGGCGATATTCATGCATAGTCCGCATTATCGTCACAATAATATGAACTACGTTATCATTTAGGTTGTATTCACTAAAAAAAAATATTAAGTGTACAATTTAGTAATATATAGGTATACCTAAAAGGCTAAAAATAAATGTTTTAAAATATTGACATTTTTAATGAAAAACAAATAATCCTACAATTCAAAGTATGTAAACTTCTTTGTTATAAGAGTATAAAAATATACACTCTTAATCCCTCTCCCTTCCAAAATATTTTTTTGTATAGTTCCCTGACCAAATGTCTCCGGAAAATTTTGTTTCGAGGGGATGAAAAATAAAAAGGCAGTGGAATTCAATACTATGTCGAATGTCGGAAATCAGTATCATCGGTCGATAATATTTCTAAAATTAACAATAGATTCCACGGCATCGTATACATTTTTAAATTCACAAAAGTGACGTATTCTCAATTTCCGAAAATTATTTATGTATATATTTACTTGTCCACGCAATATGTATAATTACAAATCGGGGCTCGGACGATCAGTACTTATTTCGGTTAAAATCAACAAAGAAAACACTTTAAAACGTCATAAAAGCACTTTGAAAATATTTAAAAAGCTGAAAATGGTAAAAGGGTTTTAAAGTTATCTCTGGAGATCTAACGGTTCTGAATTAGTATATCCGATTCTCTGGCGTTACACAAATGGTCAATGTTTAACCAAAATTTAATCTTTTGTTTTTATTTTAATAATGCATACGTACAATTTAATTTGATCTATTACTTTTCATTTGATCATTTGTGTAGCTACATGTACTGGAAAATTGTATTTTTTAAGTTGAAGCCGGAGAGCTAATACCCGATAAAATGAAGAAAAACTGGTTCTTCGGGTTAATAAAGATTAAACAATTAAAACTAAGGTTCTCATTGGCAACTGTTATTATTTATTTTTCGTTATTTTTAAGTTTTTATTTTATTCAATTATTCATTTTTTTAAACAATCGTTGTTGTCGTGAAAACGCACATTGTTGAAAAATCGGACAATTATTCAAACGAAGACATAATACCGTATTTTAAAAGTTTGCCACGCGACATTGATTTTAAATTTTTTTTTGTCATTTTTTATTTGTATTAATTAGTTTAGTTTTAGAAATGTATTACACTAAACCAAATAAATAAATTGTTTCGCCTTACATCCATTCGTCTATATATCCGTAATCTATTTGCCAAAAACGACCGGATACCACTAACGTTACTTAGCTGTGTAATCAAAAAGCCGTCCTAAGATAGCGAGGAAGGTGCAGCTACTACTATAGATAAACGACTCTGAGCATAGTTCGGTTGGTAGTGTTGCTTTGCCAACAGTGTATATGTCATATATTTCCTTTAATAATATTTTTAATTATAATTAACAATGTACCTATTTTCCCATTTTCCTCCGTTTTTCCACAAGTCAGATTTCCTTTTAGAAAAAGTGCTACCGTTGTAAATCGGAGTAAAATTGCTGGTTGAAAATTTGTTCGCAAATAAAAATTAAAAAAATAATTAAAACCGATAAATTCCTCGCTCCACTCAAAATGTAAAAGTCGATTTTTATTCCGAATCGCGATAGTCAATTTCGTACAACAGTCAATATGGGGTGGGCGCATTAATCGGTTAGGTTTTTGTTCGTCTAGCCGTTTATAGGCACCGAGTTTATCAACGGTCATTAATTGATCGTCGAAAATAATATGTCCCGATCGGGTAATCGGAAAAGCGAATCGCGCAGAGAAAGACTGGCTCCGTGAAATGATGTCCTCGTTCGGTTTCGGAAAAAAAAAAAAAAATACTTGTAATATAATCGCGATTATTTGTGCCCGTCTATTATACGCGTATAATAATTTCTCGCACGAACGGCGTATTACAGAAGCACCGGCGCGCTTCGTTACCGTCGCGAAGTTGTGTAAATAATACGACGGCGACGGTCGGAAACGCACATAAGCTTTGGTTATTAAACCGCCGCGGCGTTCCGTACAGAGCATTACACCCCGAACGCGACTGCCGCGGTATCAATAATAATAATAATAATAATAATAATAATAATAATAATAATAATAATAATAATAATAATAATAATGATAATAATATCGTATAGTATTATAATATTTCGGAATCCTTTAAACGTCCCGCCGTACCTCCATGCGACGCGTGAAACTATGAAACGACGCGTGCTCGCATTATGCCTTCGCGTCGTACCAGTACGCGGGCGTAATCCCTTACAATAACGTATAGACGTCCAAAAAGCTTTCAAAAAGTCGTAGTAATAATACGTATGTATGTATGTATATATATATATGCTCGCGCCGGGTATACACAGTGATCAATTTGCCATAAAAACACTCTTTATCTCGAAAAGTATTCATTTTTTTCGTAATTTGTTTCATAGAAAGTCTTAGAAACAAGCGGCTCAGAAATTTCACATTTACGTTATTTTTTGTCATCCTAATTTTTTTTTTTTTTTTTTTTTTTTTTTTTTTGGGGGGGGGGGGGGGCGGGGGGTGAAACGACTGCCTAATTTTGATTTTCAAATGACAACCTATATTGAAAATTCTATAAATAGATGGAGTAGTAGTTTAAATAAATGTCGGTGTTTAAATTTTTAGTTTCCGTCGATCCGTTGACGAGTTATTCCAATTTTAAGTTTGCCTCGGGGGTGAGTGGTGGAGCATCATTAGAGTGGAGACAGTGCACGGAGTTTTAATAATGCACCACCACTCTCCCCCGGACCATACTTAATAGTGGAATATCTCGTCAACGGATTGACGGAAATAAAAAATTTATATTAACTATTACTCCATCTATTCGTGGAATTTTTAATATAGGTTGCCATTTGAAAATCACAAGTTGGTAGTCGTTTCACCCCCAAAATTTAGGGTGACAAAAAATAATGTAAATGTTAAATTTTAGAACAGCTTGTTTCTTTAATGGCCATTAAAAAAAAATTCGAAAAAAGTTAATACTTTCAGAGATGAAATGTGTCTTATGATAGATTGATCACCATGTATACGAGGGCTAATCAAAAAGTATCGAGACTGATAATATTACCCGGAAACCGAGCGTTGAAGAGCAAAACGATTTGTAAACCGAGTTTCTATGACTTATACTGAGCACATCTATTCGTATAAAATCTCTATAAACTTCTTCGTTTTGATTTGACGATATTTTTCTAAAATTTGTTTTTCACGTTTGGCGATTTNTTTCAGTTTTTCAATTGACATTTAATGGCAAAAACCATGAAATGTTGCATCCCTCTGAAACTGAAAAAAAATGCAGACAAATTTTTTAAAATCTCCAAATCTGTCAAGTTACTCTTCTTTTGGGTTTATTACAAAATCGCCAAACTCGAAAAATATATTTTACAAAAATATCAATGAAATCAAATCGAAGAATTTTAGGGAGAAGCAATGAAAACAAATGTACTCAGAAAAAGTCATAGAAGCAAGTGATACCAATCCTACTGCTCTTCGATGCACCTTTTCTGAATGATACTTGATAGTCTTGATACTTTTTGATTAGCCCTCGTATTAGGGTACGAGGTTCATTAGTATTATTATACCCGAGACTCGTTAAATCGCTCGTTTGTACGCGTGCAGTGCAACAGTGCAACGGTTCTAACGGATGGCGTTTCGGAAACGAGAAAAAATATGCATATTATATATACTGATATACTCTGCACGGTGGGGAGGGAGGCACCGTTGTAGGCGAGAAGTCGGTAAGGTGGTATAAGGAAAATTTAATGTACCTATACGCAACGACTAAACGTTGTTAACGAAAAACGATTCTGAGCGGAGTTCGGGTAATATAGTGTCGCTTTGTCATATTATCGTTACATAATATGCATTACATTTTCTTTGATAACATTTTTCTATTATTGTATCTATATTTCCGTTTTAGATTATGAGTGGAGCGAAAAATGTATTAGTTTTACAAAAATGTTTTTTTTTTTTTTTTTTTTTTTTTTGTGAACACTTTCTTTCAAAAAGCTTACTTTGATGTATACGACGTAGACCCTATTATGAAAGGAGAGGTACTTTAAGGAGGTCATTTTTCGATTTTCCCAAGAGTTTTCCCAGCAAATGTGATAAACCGGGAAAAAACTTGGTACTTAGGTAAACTGAAAAATCGTATAAATATTATTAAAGAAAATATATAATGCCTATTTAATCATTTTAGTATAAAATGACATATATATATATTGTTGACAAAGTATCACTATCAATTAAATTCCACTCAGAATTGTTTTTTCGTAAGCAATGAGTTATTGTTACTTACAGGTATTTACAGGTATACAATAAATTACCTATAACAGTGTCCGCAACCGTACCCATTTCGGACCCATTATCTTAGGACGTCTTTTTTTTTTTTGTAATACGATTTTGTTGGTGCGCCTAAATCCTTTTTATTTCGTTCTTTTAATATTATTTTTTTATCATTTTTAATCGATTTTGTATGAATAAGTATGTTATATCCAATCAAATATTGGATTGTTTCTAAAATCGGTACGATTACAGTGGACTGGCAATGTTTGACGGGCTGGTGAAAGTGTCATACGAAATTTCCTGAACCGAAATCCAACAAAAAAGCGATTAAGTGTAGGACGTCACCAGCGATGGTTAGACCTAGTGTAGAAAGATATTTCGGATACCGATGAATCAAAGCGATTGGCGGATACAATGAACCGGAATGTATAGAGAATTTCGATGGAAACGAGCAAAAGGCCTTAATTGCTTGGTGTATAGCACTAGGGAAAAAATATGCTCATATTTCAATTTATCGTTGATTCTTGGATGTAAAATTGTATTTATTTGGGTCACCCTCTATCGCTATTCCATCGTTACCGGTACGCTGTCAACGACGTTTGAACGGAAATGTACACACCATGCGTCCGTTTTCATTGGTAAAATATGATCCGGTATGAACTTATTATAAGTATTATAATCGTCTGAACCGTTCGGATAGCAATAATTATTTGTATTTATTGTCATTTTATTATATGATTAACTCTATTAATAATGAATAACTATTTTATCGATCATCTTCATTTAGGAATTCTAGACTAAACATTAAAATAGCATTTAAATTGAGAATAAATAAAATAAATAGTCGTCAATATTTAAAATACTAATTATTTACATGTTGTGTTTGTTTTCCGTTCATGACGAATCCGATAGTTATTATTTATTTATTATTAATCCCAATGTTCAACATTGAAATAAATGATATAAAATAGACTATTGTATACGATTTGTTGGGAAACGTCAATAACCAATTAAAACTAAATGCACATTCATTTTTCTATCGCTAAAAAGAATAATGCAATAATTGTGCAAATAAACACAATACTCACGGCGATCGAATAAACCGTTTGAATCAATAATTACTTTCCGAAATCGTATTAAAATAGATTTAATTGGTTTTTGTTCTCGCGCTCAACGTCCGTTGACATTGTTATTTATTTTATCTATTATTTTTTTTTTTTTTTTTTTTTTTTTTGTATAATAATAATAATTGTATAATATAATAATGGTTACTCCATTATAGCGTTTAACATCATACGTTCAATAGCTACGCCAGTGGTTTTCAACCTGCGCATCGCGGCTCCCAGGGGCGTCGTGGTTTAGTATCAAGGGAGCCGCAGCTAAAGTGAATTTAGTAATACAGTAAAGTTATTTATTTACGTTTTTATATTATTATCATGATTCGTAAGGGAGCCGCTAATTTGGATTCGAAAACCAGAAGAGCCGTGGACCCAAAAAGGTTAAAAACCACTAGAGCTACGCAAAAGAACTCTATTGGAAAAGCTGCGAAAACGAACACGACCCAACACGTCAAAGCCATATTATTTTACCCTTGAACTAATTTTTCCTCTTTAAATGTTGTCATTGTGTTTAAACTAGAGTTCCTGATAATTCCACGTGTTCACGTGTAATCAACATTCGAACCTATAAAACCGTATGCGTTTACGTGTAATTATTCACGTGCACGGGTGACATCCTCGTACCTATTTCACGTATTTTCACTGCGCATTCGCGTGAATGACTTTAGAATACGTGAACACAGATAGTAAATTTAGGTGTATTACGCATACGCGAGTACACATTTTTCATTCGCGTATACACAAACTCCGTTTTCACGTACTTTAGTAATTCAATTTTTCATTCAAGATCTCTAGTTTAAACTACATGGGGGTTTCAAGCCGGTAACTAAAAACGATTTTAGAACCACAACAAAATATTGTTGCAACATAATATCATAGTTTTCGCATTGTCGGTAGGTAACGAAATTTATAAAAGTTTACTATAAAGTGCCGATATTTATGTTTTTAATCGAGTTGACAATCTCAGTAGAGACGGTTATGATCAAAGGATGTCGAGAAACATTGTTGACAACAATACATTGTTAAATTATTTTTCCCGCGATTTCGTTGACAACATTTTGTTGTTCCAATAACTACGTATTCCTCGTCAAACATCTTGACAAATACTGAAATGTGGAAAGTAACGTTTCTTCGGCCTGGAGCCCTAGACGCACATAATTGGCAGATTTGTTGAACACGTTTACTAGAATTGGTTAATAACATAGTTGCAGCCCATTTTGTTGCTTTAGTCTAGACAAAATACATTTTTTTTTTTTTTTAACTATACTACTTTATTACATCCACGGTTCTTTAAAATATCCCAAAATAAGACGAAAAAACTCGAAGAAACAAAATCGGTTTTGTTTGAAGCGTTGTGAGTTTAAACTCCATAGTAGTTCAACCTAAATGCCGCAATTTTAATATTCCAAGTAACCGTAATATAACACTACGTAGCCCGTTATAGTTGAACTTATTAAGAGAATAAATGCGGATATCGCGTCATCTCGATTGAAATGATTTTTCGCCCACAAAATTATGAAAATCGTTAGTAAATGTAAATCCGGATAATAATTCTAAAATATGTGTCGTGGAGCACTGTAATCATATATGCGACACGGCATAAATTGACATGTTCATTCATAACTTTTAACCTAACCTAACCTAACCTTAGCATGCTAATTTTTCATTTCAGAATGTTCTTATGACAATCGAATTCAAACTATGTAATGTTAATGCTTATAAATTATGAGTATTATAGTAAATCATAAGTATAGCTAAAATTAATATGTAAATACATATTTTTACTACTATGCTTGATAAATTTATTAAGATAAGTGATAAATTCGTGTTAAGTGATTTTCGATGAAATGAACTATATTTTATTTTACATATTCTTACATATTTCGCTATAAATATATGTTTTAACATATTTCTCAATAATTACATTTTTCCTGTATATTTAGACAATTTGTTCATATACGATTATTTGTATACGATTGTATTTTTCAATACAGACAATTTTCCACGTTTCCAATAGAACGTAAATAAAAAAATAATAAATAAAATTAATTAGGGATATCCATTGCGGAATAAATTGGATAAAATGTCAAACTGATCTAACTCCTTTGGACATTGCAAATATGTTAATCGCATCCATTGCCACCTCTGTTTATATCAAGTGAAGTGTTCGTTTAGTCGGTACAAATCTATGTTACGACTAAACCGTAGACCATTTAACTTTAACAATTTGATCATGTATTGCTATCAAGATCAAGTTCAATTGCATAATATTTTCAGTACAAGTGTCTCAATTTTTTATTTTCATTGTTTGTCATTTGTAAAGCAATTTTTAATTTTTTCTGTCGGTAATGATTATTTTTTTGAAACTTTTTTTAAATTCCATATTTTTATTTTTTCATCACATATACAGCGATTTTTTATTACATTTATATTTACATATTTTGGTTTTTTTAACACATATAAATCCGAGCCCTAAATTTGTAAGTTATAACGCATGCATGATTTAGTTTTGAATTTGTTTCAGTATTCATACAATATAGATAGATTAAATCAAATATGAATAGAAAAAAAAATGTGTAAGATGGACATAGGTGGCGATTTCACCACCCTACTCCCCGAAAACGTGAGTGACGTAAAAATAACGGTAATATAGCAGCTACTTATGTTACATAGTAGCGTTAAATTCTCAAATCAAAAAAATCCCAAAACGGTACGTTGATCATATTGTACGTCACCGCGACTATGCTTGATACGGTGTTGTTGAATGTTCGATTGAATTATAATTTCGATTTATATGTTATTTCGTACAAAATTCCGTATTTCGTTAAAATCACTAAATTATACACAGTGCAATTTAATATTCGATCACAAAATACGATTTCACTATTATATTTATATTATATCTGTAATAATTTTTTTTTTCGCCTTATAGATTAATATTGTAAATATTGTGCATTTGAATTGTGAGAACTAACGGGCGCGTTAACGGCCATTAGTTCTTACAATATTCAGCGCGTCAAAGTTTATTAAAAAAAAAAATAATAATAATAATAAAAATCAATAAAAAATAAAAAAAATCCGTATAATATTTCAATACCGTCGCGTAATGTAAATATCACGACGTACCCCCCCCCCAACCCCCGTCGTATAATAATACGAATGCTGAATATTTTAACGTTCGTACATTTATTATAAACTATAATATTAATATTAACCTGTCACCGGTAATATTATTTGTATATTATTAAGCGTGTTATATACGAGTATTCGGCGTCCGTGTAGTGTGTGTGTGTGTGTGTTTATATGTTAGTGGATATCTCGAAAACGCATAAACAACCGGATTTTCGGTACCCGTGTGTGAAATTATTGGAACGGTTTAATAAAACGGCAAAAAAGCGTAAAATACACCTTTTTGCGAAAAAATCATTACGGGAGATTTCGGTCGCGACCGGCGGCCGGAGGGAATAATATGAACCGGTGATCAAACGTTAATAATAATAATATTACCGTCGTATAATATGTAATAATAATAATAATATGTGTGTAATACCGCGACGTGTTATTTCGGTTCGATACCGGTGACGCCCACATAGGTAGTGGAAGGTAGGGGGGGGGGGGGGTTAGGATATCAAAACCCCTCCCCATCTCCCCCGAAATGTCTTTCTCCGCTACATTTTTTTTCCTAAATCAAGTTTTACATTCAGCAGCAACATAATAATCCTTTTGCAAAGGATATTTCCTTTACCAAAGAACAAAACAATGAAATCGAAAATCATTTATATTGAGTGTATACTGATGATATGCGGTACCTCCCGTCTAGAAAAGTATTACAACTTCTCCCCCCTAAAAGAAAAGTTTAAAATTATGCGTACGCTACTGTTAATACGTGAGTATACTTGCATCGCTTTCCCGACTAAAGTTTGTATACTATAATAGATACCCTGTACGGATATGCGTAGGTACATCTAAAATCTATACAATGTACAGATTTTAAGGTGTTCCCTAATTTTCAATTTTAAAGTATTTTTGGATATATTATTATATTACATTATATAATATATACTATATTATTATAGAAACGCTTATTAAAACGTTTCTGAACTTATGAACTGTAGCCGTTTTGTCCGATTACTATAACGGTGTACACTTGATTATATGTGTTGAAAAAAAAATATCATAATATGTTTTGTCTCATTTTCTATATGGGTGTGTATATGTATAAAAATGAACTACAAACAATTTTAGATGAATCAGATAAAGTTAACCCGTGTCAAATTGAACTTAAAGTTTGAATTTGATATATTTTTCATTATTTACGAACATTTTCAACATTTCCGTAAATATTTAGTTAACTGTTAGAAATATTAACATTTTTTATCTCAAATATTTTAAAGCAAATTAAATTTCGTATAACTTTTATAGAAATCAATTTTTTTCATATCTCATATCGTTCATGAAGTACATTGACTTGATTCTATAAAAACACAATTTTCGTATATTTTCATAAGTATTAATAATAAATAATAATGTTGGTTAATTATGTTTATAATGTTACATAAATCTATTTAAAATTATATTTGTTTTTTATAAATACATTTTTATCATTCAAAGAAAAAAAAAACATTGTAAAATAATACTAATTTACTATAGATAATGTTATAGTGTACTTTTTTTACAATCTGGATAAATTGTCCGATGTTTATGCACACATTTTAATACAAATTGTTTTTAATCTTAGTTTAATGTTAACGTTGCATGGTATTCTTCCATAATAATTAATAATTATAATTATAATAATTATATTTGTATTATGATTATAATAATTGTATTTGTATTATGATTATTATAATTGATAAAAAAAAAATCCTATGGGAATTATATAAAATCATTTTAGCCAATATTATTATTTATTATTAATACCTATGAAAAAATACGAAAATTGTGATTTTATAGAATCAATTCGGTGTACTTCATGAACGGTATGAGATATGGAAAAATAATTTTTATAAAAGCTATAGAAAATTTAATTTACTTTAAAATATTTGACATAAAAAATGTCAATATTTCTAACAGTTAACGAAATATTTACGGAAATGTTGAAAATTTTCGTAAATAATTCAAAATATATCAAATTCAAACTTTAAGTTCAATTCGAACACGGGATAACTTTATCTGTTTCACCTAAAATTTTCTGTGGTTCATTTGTATATATATATACACCCATATAGAGGGTGAGACGAAACATATTATGATTATTTTTTTTTCAACATATATAGATAAGTGTACACTTTTATCGTAGTCGAACAAAACGACTACAATTCATAAGTTCAGAAACGTTTTAATAAACACCCCGGGACACCATTCTTTCAGCGCCATTTCATCAGAACGCATAGACATTTCTGTCTACATACACATTTATATTTTATACGTTGGGTTCTAAAACACGTTTTTTAGGCCCGGCTGAGCGAGTGTAAACTTCTCAACTTCTCTCTGTAAAACCATCTGTCTTATATCTTAAAAAATCATGACGCTTCCCATTTAAATATGGCGCATAGGGTCAGAGCCCTCCCGAAACTCCCGTGGATACGTGCATGCATAGAGTACCGTTACGCCGAAAGATAAAAAGAATATTCCAGATTTACTATAAAAAAAAATTTCGTACAGTATAAAAGCGTGGCGAACGACTTATAAAAATGTATCAACACAAAGAATAATATTTATTATGGTTTTACGCGACGATAAATCACTGCTAACGAAAAATGGTTCTGAGCTGGTAAACTGGTTGCACTTAGTTATTTTTAGTAGTTTTTACAATGCTGTATATGTTTTATGTTTTCTTTCTTTCTTCTAGTCTGTGGACACGTTTTTTCTTAGTAAACTTGATTTCGACTTTTCTGAAAGCTCAATTTGTCTAGATTGTACTTTAATGAGGTCATTTTTTTCATTTTCGACAACATTTTCTAAATAAAAACATATAAGTGGGAAAAAACGTAGGAAAACGTACAATTTCACGATTTCATTATTTTATAAAAACACGGACGACGTTTTTTTACCGGAAAAAATGGTTTATTCGAAAAATTACAAGATACCTTTATTGTAGCTTTTTTGATTTACTTTCTTACTATATCATTGTTAAAAATTTTTGGCCACTTTTGACCTTGTAAGGAGTTCTAATTTTTGGGAGTTTTTTGCTGTCTTTCGGTTATAAATGCACGAAGAGACTTAAACTTGGTAATATTACTTATGTTGAACTTATCTAAACGTGGTAAAATTTCTAAAATGATCGGACGAATTTTTTTTTAATAAGCGTTATAAAATTAAATTTAAACGAAAATTACAAAAAAAATTACTGCACTTCAACTTATGTATTACCGCACTGCGCTTGGAATCGTCTTTCGTCAAGCAATAGTTTATCGTTGCTTACAGATATAAAAAGAATAACCTCTATGCATCCTACCTGAAAGGTAGGATCTTCCTCATCTCTTAAGATACTTCTCACCTACAACAGTGGCCGCTCCCATCCTCAGTATCGGCTCTTTTTTTTGCCCTTGTATCCAAGGTAACGCAGAAGTTGACAAAAATAAAATCGATGTAAGCCCGCCCCCTAATTTTCATAATAACTAGGAAAACCGTGAAAAAAATTTGACAGTTTACGAAAATAATACTTTATTATTTGTAATATAGTTTTTTTGTAGCAATTCAGTTAAAAATATTTACAGAAACGTACAATTTGTACGAAAACAGTATATTTGTCTTTTATAGATGTGGTAAAATTTTGAAAACATTTAAGCAATTTTTGTAATATTTGTAGACATTTTAAATTTGCGAGTTTCGTACGTAATATTTATTCAGTTGGTGTTATGTGGATAAAGTTGTTAGACTAAGCAGAAATGTTTGAACATTTAACAGAAGGTCCTATAAGTTGTAATTAGTGGTCAACAAAAAAAAATTGAGTTTAATGTAGCAATTTATTTTTCTTATAATAATTTACCAAATTCCGCTCAGAATCGTTTTTCGTTAGCGGTTATTAATCGTTGCATACACGAATATAATTAAATTCCGCTCTCTACCATATCTCCTGCCATCAGCAACAGTGGCCCACCCATCGTGCAAAGTATGTCAGTCTTTTTTTTTTCATTTACGACGTTCATTATAGTAGTTAAATATTATACATTTAGAAGTGCGTATAATTTTAGCTTGTGAACCAATTATGATATCGAGAAAAATAGTTTTAGGATAAAAAATAAAAATAAATAATAAGACTATTAAATTAATTATAACATACTATAACAATATATTATACGGGTTTATAATGATAATTGATTATTATAATCTTATGTAATAATATTATAAGTATAATCGCGATTCCGTCTAAAAAACATTACTTTTTACGATGGTACTATTATACGCGGGACATTATTATTGTTATTATTATTATTATTATTATGCACTCTATATTTACTTATTAATTTTTTATCGTCTCCTCTCGTCTGCCGCTGCAGTTTAATATACAGACAATATTTTTTACGATCCCCAGATATAAACGTTATTAATTTATATTAGGAAATTAGACGTACTCGTACAGTTTTTATCGTGAAAAGTGATAATATTTAGCTGTATTATAAATCACTAATATAACATATTAATAATAATAATAATAATAACCCGTAATATTACATTGTATGATTGATACACAATGGATTCGTTGGTGGATCATATGGGGGTAAGGTTTAGTATCAAGAGAGCCGCGTCTGTTGTAAATTTAACAGAGTAATAAAGTAAATTTATTTATGTATATTTTAAAATTATCATTATTCGTAATGAAAACGCTAATTTGGATTTGAAAATCAGAAGAGCCGCTGACCCGAAAAGGTTAAAGACCACTGGTATAGGGTATTAAGCAAGTGTTATTTAGTTTATGGACATTATATTGTATACTGATTGCACTGTAACAACGATAAATGACCGTAATAAAAAAGAAAAAAAAATCGAGCGAAGGCGCGTAGGGTAAACTGGTATTGCGGTGGTTATGCAGTATAAAATTCAATAGTCAATATTATTCACGGGTTTTTAATTGTTAGGTTTTAATTTTTGTAAAAATTTTGGGGTATTTCGAAAAAACGTTGAAACCGAGCGAGTACGATCGAGCGAACAATCCGCGCCGTCGCTTAACCCGGAATCCAAAACCGTTTGAATTTTATAAAGAATTCATTTGAAAATGTATCCACACGCGGTGCAAACAATGACATTATTGCAATATTATTGTGACGGGCTGGTACGTCACAGTTGATTATATCGATTAAATTACAGAAATACCTAGCACATAACAATAGAAACGTTTTCAAAATGTATACAGAGTGACTAATCGCCAACAAGACACGCATTATCTCGGAAATAATTACCTTTCGTCGAAAAAAAAAAAAAAACAAATAGCTCTATAAAACGTTACATTTACCAGCTTTATTGTTTCGTCGCATTTAGCTTTTGGATATGCCGTCCACTACCCACTTTTGATTTTCGAATAGAGACCATTTTTTTAAATTCCGTCGTTTGAGTTTAAAAAGAGACATTCAGTTTTTAAGTTTCGATAGGGGAACGGTTTCTCCCTACCCGAATAATTATACCGTCAACGGGTTGACGAAAATGTCAACACTAAACTGTACCAAAACCCGAAACTTTTATTATTTACGAAAATTTTACTATAGGTCGCTATTTGAAAATCAAAAGTGGCTAACGCTCTCAACCCTCTCCCCCCCCCCGAAATTTAAGACGATTGAAAATAACGGAAACGTAAAATTTTAGAGCTTAACTGTAGTTCCTTGAATTGTCAAAAAAAAAAAAAAAAAAACCCGGAAAAATTACGCAAAATGTTAATATACCTTCCGAGATAACGTGACAGTGGCGTAAATACTGGGAGGGCAAGGTGGGCGAAAATCACGGATCCACGACTGATGAGGGCCATAGCAGTGGCCCGGACCAGGGCCCGAGGCATTATTGGACAGACGAGGGTCTTTTCGGTTCGGTCTTTTTGGACAATTTTCGCCACGGGCATTGGCGGTTCTAGTTACGCCACTGTAACGAGACGATCGACAATGCTCTTATCGAGTACTGATCTCTCTGGATAGACGGAACAATCGCGTATTCATACAATATCGTGTTACGAGTCATTTTATTAGCTATTAATATATTTGTTTCAATTAAAACTTCGCGTTGTTTGTGTTTATCCGGAATACGCGTGTTATTGACGCGCGCATCGATCAGTCCGTTTTTTTTCTTTTTTTCTACTCGACAAAAAAAAAAAAAAAAAAATAATACATCTGAGATCGTACGGAATACGTACTTGCCATAATGGTCACACGCAATGCCCACGTACTTTCGAAAACAAACTACCGGATATCGTCGGCATCAAAGTCTGAAAATACAGTAGTACAGTGAAGTAATAGGTACAACAATACTTGGTTTTCAACGTTCTGAAGAAATAAAAAAAACGACTATATACCTATAATACTGGCCACTATTGCTTTATTGCGTATTGCACCGTCGTCGCCGTTCGATTTAAAATCCCGATACAAGAACCTCACGCTGGAGAATGACCCGATCGCGAACTACTGGCCGTCATTGTATTTTGTCCACGGGGGTTTTGAACAATACCGAGAACGATTTTATCAAAATTTTTTTTTTTTCTCTCGTCGAACGGTTGAATACAATAATATTCTTTCTGCAGACAGTATTGCGGCGTTTGCGATAGCGTCCGGTTAATCAAAAAAATATGTACATCAATTTAATTCGTGACGCATAACAAAATAGCTGTTACGTAGTATAAGCATTTGACAGAAAAAAAAAAAAAAATACGACAAGACATTTTCATTTTACGCGATTGGTTTTAAACGAAATACAAAACAACGGGATTCACGGGAAACACGTGGTTAATGTTCTGAATTCGCGTTACGAGTTCGACTAAGTTGTTATGTGACGGGATATTTTGGATAAACGGTATTTCCGACAAGTTTATTTTTGAAGAGGGGTTGTTTGGATATTTCGTAAAACGGGATATTTTTATGGTGCCTGATAACGCGTCACTTATGAAAATGACGTGGCCGGGAATTTTCAATGGGTGGAGATGCATAGTAATCACGTTTCACAAATGAATCGCAGATACTTATTCTCTGTAACACCTGACCCGACAACGAGAATTGAAAAGTCGAATCCGAAA
This sequence comes from Cinara cedri, assembly GCA_902439185.1. NCBI lineage: Eukaryota > Metazoa > Arthropoda > Insecta > Hemiptera > Aphididae > Cinara > Cinara cedri. The sequence continues at coordinate 77,131 of CABPRJ010001946.1, read as the reverse complement.
AAGCCAATATGAAGTTGAAAAGCCAATCCGAAATGGGTTAAATGAATCGGGCTTTTTTCCTCGCAGCATACAACATCCCAATGTAGAATTACTAAACCAACACTCACAGTCGTTATATTTTTAGCCGACGGAGAGTATATAAACCCTACCCTCTTTCTCCCCCCCCTCGTGCCCGCCACCGGTTTAGAATATCTACTCTACTCATACACTTACGCGTACAGTACGTAATATACTTGTTATACTTTGTCTTGTGTTCATATGCATAATAGTGCACTGGCGTGGATAGACCTGTGCACAGACACTTTTTGTAATGGTAAACCAATACTAGCCCAGGAATTCATATGCCTCTCTTCCCACAATCTATTTACAGCATTTGTTTCTGTTAAAAAAAAAAAAAAAATCAAATTTATTAATTATTTACATTGTGTTCTGCCAACGGTTCCTAACGGTCAATGAGTAATACGAATGCGTATTGTAAACAGATCCTTTGCTACCCTCGAAAACGTGAAAGCAAAACGACAATAGGCACTTGATAACCACCGGTAAGAACCGATTTTACATTCCAATGTCGGGAACGAACGAAGCTCGGAACGCGTTCCTTTTCAAATATAGGAACAGCAAAGAGTTCCTATATACGAGGAACGTGAACCCAAGTTCCGTGTTCCTCGGCGATTTCGAGTGCAGTTCGGTAATACATAATTTGAAGTGCCGTAATTTTTTTTTTAACCCAACCTTCCTGCTTTTTTTCCCGATTATTATGAAAACTTATTCGGAAATCGAAAAAACGAACTGCATCATTAAAAACAAGATTAATAACAAACAACAACAAAAATCGTTTCTTGTCGTTTTTCAATCGGAGCCATATTTGTGTTAGAACACGTGGTAAGTACTTATTTAAAATAACGAAATCGTGAAAAAATCGTATTTTTTTCCCGGTTAATCCTTTTTATTCAAAATCAAAAAATCAAAAAATTACCTATGTATTTGCCAAGTAGATATACTTTCAGAAAAGGTGCTACACTTATACATCAGAGCAATTTTTCTAGAATAGAAGTATAAAAAAAAAAAGTACCATTGTAAAAAAATTAAAAAGTCTTCTAAAATTTTACCGTAAGTCCAATATTAGTATTATTACTAAGTTTAAAGTATCTACGTGTATTTATAACCGAATAACGGCAAAAAACTCTCAAAAATTAAAATTTCTTTTAAGCTCAAAAGTGGCTCAAAAGTTTTGGCAACGATACCGTTAGAAATTAAATCAAAAAGACAATAAAAAAAGTATTTTGTGATTTTTCAATTAAATCGTTTTTTTTTTTTGGTTGAATACGTCGTCCGTGTTTTTATAAAATTATGTAATTGTGAAATTATACGTTTTCCTACGGTTTTTCCCACTTGAGCGCTTTTATTTAAAAATGGCGTCGAAAATCAGAAAAAGACCTTTCTAAAGTACTATGTAGGCAACTTGAGCTTTCAGAAGAAAAAATCGGAGTAAGTTTACCAGGAAAAAACGTGTCCACAGACTAGAACAATGAAAAAAACAAGTAATAAAACATCTTAGTTAAACCAACAGCGGCTCCCTTGCTATGGCTCGGAATCTGAAAAAAAAAAAAAAATTATAAAAATGAAACGCTCGTTATTTTAATAACGCAGAGTCTCCAGAGTGTCTAGGGTTACATTTTTAAATAGAAAAGTCGACAAGGCTCAGCAGCCGCACTGTCGGAACTGTCGTATTATGACGTTTCGGAAGAAAACCGACAGACATTCTGTCCATGGTTCCTCGTCGATTTCCGACTACTCGCGACATTCGATTCCATTCTAATGCCGTACACTGCACCGCTCCGGGTTCGCCCCTGCTCTGAGTTTTCGAACGCGGCCAACGACGACGACAAAGACAACGACAGCGACAACAACGACAACAATACCGTTGTCGTGGACCTACGACCGGACATTTTTTTTTTTTCTTCTTTTTTTTTTTTCCCCAATAGGCGCCCGTTGTACTAATAATAATATTATGAAAATAATTTCCGGCCGGTTACACGGGGCAGTACGCGAAAATCCGCGTCGGCCGCACGTAATAATAATGCATAATGCGCAACAATACGCGGGGAAACGAGGAGGGAGGGGGTGAGAGAAAAAAAAAATACGAAGGAAACCCGACCTGAGCCCCTCGACCGTTTTGCGATATTAATTATCGATCGGTTGGCGTCGTCGGCTAATGTACGGGTTTGAATTTGATTAATCGTGTTTGACTATACACAGTCGTTTCTCTGTATGCTTCACTTTGGGTTTTTCGCGGTCATCGGCGCGCACACACATGCACACACACACACACACGCACGCACACACGCACTCCTACACGCGCGCGCACACACACACACACACACACACGCACACAAAATCTCTCTCACACACACACACACACGCGCTCGCGTGCACGTATACGAGTATCGCGCGCCCGCGACCCGGCGGATTGACGGACCGACACAGTGCGATAGGGCGGCGGAACGGCGATGTCGGTAGGGGGGGGGGGGGGGGGCACGGNGGGGGGGGGTGGTGGCACGGAGGGGGGTTGGGGCGCGGGGCCGGCACCGGTGCGTAGTATAGTGATTCAACTGAAGAAATGCGCGCCCGCGGAAAACGGCACGCGGCCGGCCGCGGCGGTGTGGTGCACCAGACATTTGTCAGCGCGCGGACGGTTGGCGGCTGCGGAGTTGGTGCGGCATACACGGCGGCGGTGACGGCGCGCGGACGCATCGGCACGTCCCACACCCTGCCAATAAAGCAAGATTGATGACACGTATTAACAAGAGGACACTCACCGCCAACCGCGACCCCGCGCGCGACCGCGTGGCCGTACGCTATTTCTCCTCCGCGACCCCGACAGACACCGCCGCGCCGTCTGGGCATACGCGCGATCTCTCGTCCTCACCTATTATGTATATATGTATATATATATAGTGAGTATATATATATATATATATATATATACTCACCGCCATCCGCCCGCCGTCCGAACGAACGACCGACCGGCGGACCTACCCTCCGCGCCGCCGCCGACACCGCAAAACCCGACGCCGCCGACCGTCTTTTTGTACACGCGCGCGCGCGCGCCGGCACCCTTTGTCTTCTCGTCTTACACTGTACCGCACCTTAAGACCGATTTTTTTTTCCTCCACATCGCCAAACCTCTCCCCGCACCGGTGTCCCCACGTCGTTCAATCCCGATCGCAAATCTCTTCGCCGAAAATTTCTTATCCCCGTACGCTCTCCGCCACCTCGGCCCTAATTTATCACGACTGTACGACTAAACCGGCGGGGCATTATCCGCGTGCCGCCGCCGCCGCGAGATTTACCGCGGAATAAGTCCCATAACGTTATTGTATTAAATCGTCGTGTTTACCCTGTACATGATGCTCCCGTCGAAATTCTCGGGCGACCGTGACCGTCTTCGTTCGGGTCTCACGGTTTCCCGCGTCGCGCCGGTGCTCCCCGTTAAAATCCGCGCGGTTCACGCGACGTAATGTTCAGCGCTCGTATTGGAAGTATCGAAAAAAAAAAAGAAATCGAATGTGAGCCTTGAAACGAAATCAGCGTCTCTCGTTGAACTCGGCCTGACGCGTAGTATAAACTTCATACCCCACACCCTGCATCACTTTTCAAACCTTGAATTCGACGCTTGGGAGAAAAGGATTTGAAGGAACGAATTCCTTCGATTTCGTTCACTTTTCAGGAATTTATCCGGGATGGGTCTGTAAGGAAACGTATTAGAATTTCGTTCATTTCTTTCGAGGAACGATTTTACTTTCGTTTCTTTTAGATTCTGAGTGGAGCGAAGAAGCTTATGGTTTTACAAAGCTGTTTATTCTTTTTTATCTGTGCAAAAATTTTACCACAAATATCGCTCCAATTTATAATAACCTCCCCACTAGGGAGGTACTTTAGACAGGTAGTTTTTCGATTTTTTCAGGACTTTTCTCAGCAAATGTGAAAAACTGGGAAAAACATGGGAAAATCGGAACAAAATTAAACAAATGTTTTTAAAAAATAAATGCCTATTTAATTATTTCACCATAATATAACATATATATTGTTGACAAAGCATTACTAACAATCGAACTCCGCTCAGAATCGTTTTTTTGTTAGCAATAGTTTATTGTTGCTTACAGGTATCCATTAAGTTACCTATAACAGTGGCTGCATTCGTTCTCTATTATCCTTTCGTCTTTCTTATTAATAACATTAAAACTGAATTGTAAGGAAATAAAAGAACATTTTTTTTCAGACGTTGTTTCTACATCCCATTTTACGGTAGGTAATCCAAACGTATATTTTCATTAATACTACATTATAATAATAACCTACAATTTAATGATATATAATTATTATTAATTAATACTATTTATCAGAAAAAATGCAGCAGAACTTATTCTTCTCAATATCATTCCGACATTTTTTCTTCTTCGATGAACTTACCCGATTTAAATAATTACGTCTACCATTTCACCTTCATTTTAAGTAAACCTGAAACATTTTTTTTTTACATTCGTTTTAAACATTTATCAATTGTGCATACGTTTTTCTCATTCAGTGGCGTAGCTACACATTAAAACGTCCCAGCCCCCCCCCCCTCTATATAATACGTAGGACACAGATATTATACTCTTTGTCAGTTGTCAACAAAACATTACTGTGACCGTGAACATTTTTTTTTTTTTTTTTTTAAGATGAACCCAATCACATCTTAATCACATCACATTATACATTTGAAATTAATTAAACTTTCATTTACACCGTGCATAGATAACAACACAAGTATAACATATATGCATAACATATTGTATGAATGATGCATACAAATATATAACATGAACAAATATAATATTATACTGTATATTTGTATTTTCTATTCGGATACATTTTTATTCATGAACATACGAAATAATTTGCAAATTATTTGTTTATTTATATAGCCATTGATTAAATTTACATAGTTTATATTTCACAAACGGTTAGGTTTTATTATTATCAGCTTTGTCAGTTTGTCATTTCACGTGGCACGCGAATCTCAGTCAATTAAATTGACATGAGCTATCGGACTTGTTTCACGTATTCTTTTATACCGATTCAATTTCAACCATAATTCATTTGTTTACCGAATATTCAACAATCATTAGCATTCCTGTCACACATGTAAGCTCCCAAACAAATTATGCTCCCCGAGACGACCGCCTCGGTTGTCCCTGCAGTAGTTACGCCACTGGTCTCAATGCTCACCGTAAAAGATGTCAGCTACTATAGTTAAATGTCTACGGAGTTGATAATATGTTAAAATATAATATTAAAATATATTCCTCGCTACGCGCATAATCTAAAAAAAATATCTAAAAATTAACAGGTATTTTTTATTTTTTATACATGAAGAACGTTAAATGATTCTTTGTTAGCCATAAGAAAAGTAACTAGTTCCTTCCTTTAGTCCTGGAACAATTCTGGAATTGGCCTTAACAAGACGGACGGGAATGTGAACCAATTCATTTTTTAAAAAAATGTTCCAAACGCTCATGAATACAATAATATTATTGATTTGCAAAAGAGAATAAAAGATGGACATACTTTGCATAGCGGGTTGGCCACTGTTGTAAGTGAGAAGGTGAAAAGATATGATATAGGGAGAAATGTATGTATATATGTACACAACGATTAATCATTGTTAATGGAAAACGATTCTGAGCGGAGTTCGATTATGCATGTATTGAAAGGTCGTAATATTTACGATTTGAAAACAATACGATCGATTTGTAAATTTCCCTGTTTTTCCTACGTTTTTTCACAAATTATTATGAAATCTGCTGAAAAAAATAAAAAATTGCCTTGTTAAGGTACCGCCATGATAAAATTTCCTCTCTAAAAAGGTATCATATTTGAAAACTGGAGCAAGAAAATTTGTTCCCGGTTAAAAAATAATAATAATAAAATGAACATTATTCTAAAACCATTTTACAATACCCCTCCTCTCCCAAAAAAAAAAAAAAAACACCCAATAATATACTGCAGACTACAGTCTTGCCTACATATTTATTTATTAAATTATGTGCAGTTATAGTGATTTGAAAGCAGAATATTCTCAATGCGATGACCATTCACCGTGCTATTCATCCAAAATTAATGATACTGAGTGTAAGGAACTTGGATCCCCTATATAGTGTAGAGTGATCGATACGTCCTGCATTATGCGAGATTGTCCTGTATTTCAACTTCGTATTCTGTTGTCCCAGAAAAAGTTATACATGACATATTAATTCCGGCTTTTCCTTGTTATCAATGTACAACTTTTAAAATTTACTTGATGTCTTTATGACGTTATCTGATAAAATCTTTGTATTACAATAGTGTTTTTGGATCACTTTAGCGGATATAATGTATTACACATGGTATACATCAAGATCATTGTAAAAACACATAGCTTAAAAACGGGTTTGGGTCAATCGACCAATAACCGAAATTTGCATTTTATTTGTACGGTCACCCTATCCTACCCTAAACCTCGATACGCAAGACCATTGGTCACGTCCATTCACTCGCAATATGTCTGAGTTTTTATCGAAAATATACACAGGTTTTAACGCGAATAGTTTTAATTTTGAAGTTTTTTTCCGTAACTTTTTATTCGTTTAAAATTTCACAATCGACAACAAAGGAATTTTACATCCAGAGGCGTTTGTTTGGGAGGCTTACACGTGTACCGAAAAAAAATCACGAACAAAGAAATTCAATTAATTTGTTTTTGTAATTTGTATATAATTATAAATATATATTAATATTTGGAAAATTGTATTACTGCTGAAAAATATATAAAAACATGTATAAATTTATTTTATACAACTAAATTATTTCGTATTTTGATAAAAATGAGTTTTATATATATATAAAAAGTACAAAATTATATATGTGTATATATATATATATATAGCTGTATATGGCGTACATGTAAATTTTTGTAATTTAAAACAACAAAATTTTTAGTGTATTAAGGTTAGGTTCACCTTTACGATTAACGATAATTTATCCGCCCTAATTGTTTTCTAGATCTGTATCTGTAGCCCATAACAAATTGTTTATGTACAATTTTCGTTTTGATTAATACCATATCGTGTATGTTTAGTTTTACTGCGAAGACACGTAAATTGATTGTGTTTTTATCGCTGTACTATTATTATACTGTATCATTTAAATATAATATTTCGATAAGAAATAAGAAAAATTTTTTTTTTTTACGTCTTCGTATGTTAGATTCTGTATTAAATTGTATACTTATTATACAAGGACATTGAGATTACGAGGGTACGTGTGTCTACGTGACTATACGTATAACAACTACAAGACCTTTGGCCGGTTCACATTTCCTCGATTTCAATTTATTAAATGTATTTTATTATTTTTTTAAATACATTTTATTTTTCGATTACACGCTCCGTAAGCCTTGCCTACGTTTTTATTTTTCGTTCGATAAATCAGGCGATCAAAAAGATTTACTAATTTTCCAGCGATTGGTAATTATGTAATGATGAAACGAAAAGGTTTACACACACATACAGAAAAAAAAAACTAATCGCATCAAAGACCGTAATGCTTTAAACCGAGAGAGCTACGGGAGTAAGTTCGTCCATAAAGGTCACGCAAGGCTCTTAAAACACTGCGGGGCAGCAAAAAATTTGTTTAGTTATTAATTTATACCTAGACGATAGGATTTTGAGATTTTATATAATATTATCAATCTGCTCGGAGAAATCATTATGTGTTTTATGTTTGTTGAACTCGATAAGATTATAACCCATGCTTACGCGTCTAATAATTAATATATTGATGTATAAAGAAAACCGTATCAAACACTCCCGTTTGATAATTTTCTTTTATTATTTTTTCTTTAAAAACCCAATGTTATTACAAGTTGTAAAGCGCATTATCGTTTGATACTGTAACTCGTAGAATTTCTACGTTATTCGTGGACGTCTACCGTAGGTCGGTAGTGACTGTATAGGTACAATAATAATTGTTATGCCTAGGTATGCAATTACAAGCCTCGACACGATGTTGTCGTAATAATTATTATCGTTCGAATGTTTTAATAATAATCGTACCGTTCTCCACTGCAGATCCTCGGGCGTGAATAAATCACAATATCACGGTAACAATAATAATTTTTCCAAAACTATTTTCCGAGCCTATGCTTGACTGCATACATGCTATATACGCGTATTATAAATAAAATACGAAATCCAAATTATTGCCTATTCGTGTATGTACCCTGTAATTAATCTATAACATAAATGGTGTATCGATTTTCATAAATCTGTCATCGCGTTTTTTGAAGGCGTACCTACTCGTATAACGTTCCGTGATTATTTTAAATGTTTAAATAATAACTCCGTACAGGGGTAAATAATATATTAAGTTATTTTTGGCTCGAATAATTTGTTCGGGAAAAAAAAAAACCTACTTAGCATTAAAGTTCTGTACTCTAGTCAAATTTTCTTCCAAATGACTTATTGCGGTTATAATATTTTATGTTTTTTTTTTTTTTTGGATTCGGAGCGAAGCAAATGGAAAGACAAAAAAACCTTTATTGTTGCGTTTCTGAACTAAAGATGACGATAAAAAAATTCGTTTTTTGATTTTCTTTGTAGACTTTTTAAAAATTGAGCGAAGCCGAAAAAAAGGTAAAAAGTACGGGAAAATGTACGCAAATAATTCTTGTATTACTTTAATTTTAGGTTTTTTAATGTGATTCAGTTGAAAATATTCATAGTGACATTTTGACAAAAAATGTATGTTTATTTTTTCTAGGCTCGGTTAAATGTTCAAAATATTTGAGAGGTTTATAGATATATTATTTTGTGAGTTTTTACGTAATTTTTATTTGGTAAGTACTTTGTGGATAAAGTTGTTAGACTAAACAGAAATGATTCAACATTTGACAGGAGGTTCATTATAAACCGTATTTTGTGGTAAAAAAAAAAAATCACTAAAATACAGTATGTTTTTTTTTATAAGAAATTTAAAATTTAAATTTAACGACAAATTGTAAATATTATAAACTTTCAAAACATCTGCAACCGAACTTCGCTCTAAACAGTTTTTCGTTAGCAATGGTTTATTGTTGGTTACAAGTATAAATTAAATAAATTTATCCCTCCTTCCCAATTACAATTGGGAAAATCGGTAAAACATTAAATAAATATTACTAAAGAACATATATAATGCCTGTTTAATTTTCTATAACATGACATATATATTGAAAATAAAGCGTCACTATCAGCTGGACTTTACTCAGAATCGTTTTTTCGTAAACAATGGTTTATTTTTGCTTACAAGTATACATTAAATTATATATAACAGTGGCTGTACCCGTCCCCATTATCCTAGTACCTCTTTTTTTTTAAATTTTTTTCAACATTTTCAAAATGAATATGCTAGTGGTCTTGATTTAATAAGTGAATTAATACATACGTGTACACGGATTCCATGTACATACGAATGGAAAATGTATATACACGTATAATTAAAACACGTGAATTTAATATCCGTGCTCACGTATTTTAGCCACTGTTGCAGGATCACCCATCTTTGGAATCAGCTTTTTTTTGTTTTTTATATATGATGATAAGTAATTGTACAAGAAAGTAGGGTAAAGTAGTTCTCTACATTTTAGCTAACATACGGACAGACAGTGAGGTTGGGGGTTGGAAGTTTAAAACTTCTAATAGCACATCTTCCACAACAATCACATTTATATAATAAACTTTAACCAAGTTACATACTTTCATGAGTCTGTAAGGGTATTTGAAACACGATTTTTCCTGTGAGATTATGAAATCTGAGCACAAAAATAGCATAGGAGGCGGGGTTAAACGTTGAAACTACCAAAAAGCACGTCCTTGATATTTACACTATGTATACCGAGTTTATTACTATGGCACACATCATAGTAATACCAATACATTCCTTGTTGTGTTAAATATTTAAAAAAAAATTGTAACGTAAAAATCGTCCCAGTAAAGAACTTATAAGAATCATTAAGTGTTCAAAATCGTAAACCTTCAAATGCAATTGTTACAGTTTCATCTCGATTTTCGGTCTTAAACGTCATATTGTTCGTTATTTATTCATTGAACGGTTAATGGGTTACCGGTAGTAGATTAGTGAAAAAAAAATCATAATATTATTGTCATGTACAATCTAAAGGATAATGATTGGCTTTGACAATACGCTACGAACGTATACGCAATAAACTCCGAATGACACGGCCACTTCAAATTTGTTTTGTAGTTTATGCGTTTCACAGCTCACGACATAACCGACATCCGTGTGCTGCCGGCGTGTATACGCGTCGCAACTTATTATCAGCGATATTTTGTAGTCGGATAACATTCGAAAACGCCGTACGATTCGTGATGACTGATGACTTGACGAACCCACAGACGTCACAACAATTTATTGCATTGGCATTATCGTCACTCAAGTTATATAATCATTCTGTTATTTGTCCGAAATGATGAAGGGTCCGAAAATTGTCTATCCAATCCGATACCTACAGTGTGCTATAATTTATAATTGGTTTTAATAATTATGTCGTTTGGCGGAATTAGGCTTTATTGTTTATTGTTCACTGTTGTTTATCGTTGTTATAACATCTATAGTAATACGCCACAACACATTACCGTTATACCAACGTAAACGAATAATAAACTAATCCCTTGTCGATAAGTTTTTGCCGACAACGCCTTGCAGGTTGTTAGACAAATTGGTATAATTTTGGTAGGGGTGAATATTTAATTTTTTTTTTTTTTTTTAATTAGTTATTATATTTCCAAGCTCGTGACACTAATATTCGAAAAGTAAAACATTGGAATATTTACAAAATACATGTGTATGGCGAACACGAATATTTAATGCCGGTGTGTCAGACGGTTACCCAATATCATATACATCCATGTATTTATGCGTTTTTATAATAATGAATAAGTACTGAACAAAAAAGCCGTATCAAACCAGTACATTATAATGTACTTGTACGATTCAAAAAGGCGCGTTTTACGTATAAAATAATTTTCGCAGAATATGACGCGGCCACAGCGCAAAGTAATATTAAAAGGTTTCTGCAGATTAATTATTTCAGTTCTCTCTTATACACGACGAGTATATGTGTATAAACTCCTGCTGCAAGTTTCTCGGATTTCGCGTCTAGGAACTTTTCTGCAGATTGTAATCAATGGAAACTAATTTAAACGCCGAGAACGTTCTCGTTGATATGAAACAGCTATAAATTAAAAGATAGCGAATATCGCGATACGGCCAACTAAATAGTACCAACAACGACGTAGGTAACATCGTTAATTTAACCTTCTGTATGGGTATTTGAAGATATGTGTAAGAATGTCATTTTCTCGAATCCACCGAATCGCAATGGGTTTAATAGTTTTCGGAATACTATCTGACATGGCATTCGGGGACATTGTAATATTAAGATGCAGTGTAAACTTCATTATTGCTAATTTTTTTGTTTTTGCATATAAAATATGAAAAAATAAATCAACACAAATATTAATATTCTTCGAATCAATTATCTAAACGTGTAGTTATTAAAACGCGTAGGACGAAGAAACACTCGTACATACCTATAGATTTTTAAAAGCTTTTAAAATTATTCTTAAACTAATACAAATTTGGCGAGACTGATTGATCATTACTATAAAGTTATTTTTGCCAAGCTTTTTATAGTGTACATTAGGTACATGAAAGTGTATATTAAATAGGTTTTTTCAGATTCTGTACGAAGCGAAGAATGTTATGGATTTTACTATTATGTGTTTAGTTTGTGTGTATTTGGCATCTGCAAACAACTTTCCTACCAGAAATCTTGCTCCGAACAAAAACTTTATAGGAACTTTCTCGTAGAAGTTTTAATCTAGTCAAGTTAGTTTTCTTTGTAAATGGAACAAAAAACTGTCAATTAATTGTATAATATATGTTGACTCCTGCGTGTTGTTAACATGGTCGCAAGGAAAAAAAATGACAAACAATTTTCTACTCACGGTCGTTTTTCTTTAGCAATCGTTTATCTCCGTCCAAATATAAATTAAATTACTTTATATATATGTATCCACCCTTTTAAAACAGTCATACTTTTTATTTTTATTTTTAGGAACAAAATTTAATGAAAACTGTTCAAAAATAGAACTAGTGCTGATAATGTGAGTGTGCTACTGTTGTAGGTGAGAATTTGAGAAGGTAGGATACATACGTCAACATTTGAAATTGAAACGTTTATAAAAAATTACTACTACTCAATTTTTTTTTTTTTACCACTAAGTAGAAACTATAAAGCTAATAAAACTCGTGTCAAATTTTTAATCAAAGAATTTGATCCACATAAAACTGAATAAAAACTAAAAACAAAACTTGAAAATGGCAAATACTAACGAATAAATCAAAAATTGCTAAATTTGTTTGAAAATCTAACCACTTTTCGAAAAGACTTATATAAGTATTTTGTGAAAATCTCAGCTTTCTATAGTTATTTTTAACGGAAAAGAAAATAATAAAATGAATTTAATTCCGTAAACTTTCCTCTTTTATTTTACAGTTTTTTCAAAAATCGAAAACTGATCTCACCAATACATCAACTATATCCAAAATTCTACAAAAACACTCTCGTAATTTTTTAATTCGAGTAAAATATCTTGTAATAAAGTTTCTAACAGACAAGGAAGAAATTAGAACCCATCAATTTAAAACCAAAAAACTCCTCACTACATTCAGAATCTAAAATAAAGATTTATGTACCCCGTAAAAATATTATTTTCTAAAAAAAAGATCATGGCATTCGACGTAATTGAAAAAAAAAAATATATAATCTTAACATTTTTTAGTCAGATATAGGTTGCAAATTTTTTTATAAAATTATTATCCTATACACGTTTTACATTTATTATTCGTTAAGATTAAGATGATTGTGATATGAAATAGTCTGATGTATTACACCTACCCTTGTGTCATAATATTATGTACACGTTTTCAGACGAAATATTTAAACATTTTATCATTTTTCGGCCAAACCAAATCGACATAAATTTCACTTTTTTTTAATTCCGTCAATAAACCTATTTTGTCCTTCAATCACAGTAAAATGAAAGATTAATAACGTTTCGTGGAAGTGTATTTATAAGCACCATCATAATTTAAAGTATATTATTTTCATCTAACGTTCAAATAATTATGATTACTTCGTTATGAAGAAAAAAAAAAACTATCAAGTTTTGTGTATTTTGCAGAAATACTATATCTAACTCTGTAGTGGATAAATATAAATTTATACTCGTTGATGCAATCAAATAATATTTTAGTTGCGAACCAGTATGATTAAAATAATTTCAAAGTAAACCAAGACGTCTGACATTTCAGAGTTGCAGTTGGTCGTTTATTCTATTTGACAAAATTAGTGGGCGCAGGAAGTTGTATAACTGACCGAACTGAATGTTAATGTGCAAAACAAATTACGTTCAGGCAGGTTCGCTGCAGAGGTAAAGTTTAATTAACGGTAATTGGTTTATGCGTTTATTTTTTGATCTGAAAATTTCTTAGCTCACGAGCTAGTATCCGATCAATTCTCATTTATCCGATTATTTTAATTCATAAATACTGTGTACGGATAACAATTAAATAGTTTTTTGTAATTTTTTAGAGAAACGTTTTACCAAGGTTTAAAATACAATATACGTCGTATGTTATATGGGCGATTTTCAATTTCTTTGAACGAAACGGTAGATTTTCACGGTTTAAAAGTTGAATTGTTTTATTACAACTCGCAAGTACTTTTATTTGCTTTGTTTAATAAACTAATATTTAAATAAGGTAAATTGATTTTTCATTTTAGATTCGAAATGTAGTTATAATTTTTTTTTTACCTGCGAACAACTTTTCTATCAAAAACCTTGTTTCGAAATATATAAGTGTAGCACATTTTCCGAAAGGTAATTTTCTCTCGAAGCGCATTGAAGAGGTCATTTTTTAATTTTTCAAAAGGTTTTCGATATAATCGGGAAAACCCCGAAAGAAAATTATAGGTAAAACGGCAAATATGTATTATTTTTATAATACCATGCAATTTAAATCACTCTTATTCTCAAAAATATCATTTTTAATTCAATACTCTATAAGCTTGAATGTATACATCATCAATCTATGTTTGTAATAAAATTAAGTAAGTACATGTTGGTAAAATTAAACAAAATATTTAATAATAGGTGTGTATTACAGGTACTGCAACACTATTGGGAAATTTATTTTTTTCCATCAGACTAAACGGATTTTAATAATCTATTGGAGGTATGTTGAAGGCAATTTAACTTGAGAAATCGAATTTATCGAATTATCTATCGTATCAAATGTAAATATTATTATTAATAATAATTATGTACCTACGTTTTAAACGAGTGTGCGTGATATAAACAGTTGTATGTAAACAGACCTTTATTGTATCAATAGTTTATTAGTTCCTGGGTTTTAAATGTATTGTGTATAAGTAATGGGTAAATATTAATTGGTATTACGCTTATGGCAATAGTGCATATATTACTGTGCTGTGTACAGTACTTATGGAATTTATTTATTTATTTATTTACTTGCGAGATCAATATACATATGTGTACTATAAACAAAACAATAAAAAATATGCAATGCTCCTTGTAAGCCAAGCTTGTGATAGGAGAGTTATAAGCAGTACCACACGAGATCCATACTACTTTTTATTGCTAATGTCTAATGGTTCATTAGAAACGTGCTTATGAAATGTAGATCTTATAACATATACAAACTAAATGTGTAATTGCACACTCTGGATCTCAGAATTAAAGTTGCGAATTAAATTCAAAAGGTGTTTTTTTTTTATTCCTAATACAAATTTGAAAGAAAATTGCAAATTAATTTTAATAACAATGCACGAATATTAAAAAATTGCTTGCAGGATACAATGTCTGAGATATATAATTGAAAATTAGGACACTGTACGTACTGCGTACCCAAACCCAATAAGTAGATAATTTGTTCGTTAGAATCAACTTAAAGATTGGCTGTGCTGGTAATCTATAGAAACGCAGAGGATTTAATGAAATGTCTCTGAAGCCCGAGAGTAGATCTGTTATTATAAATTGTATAATTTTTTGTTATTAATATCTATGATTCTACCTACCAAT
The DNA here is from genome assembly GCA_902439185.1 of Cinara cedri. Classification (NCBI taxonomy): domain Eukaryota; kingdom Metazoa; phylum Arthropoda; class Insecta; order Hemiptera; family Aphididae; genus Cinara; species Cinara cedri. The sequence continues at coordinate 61,880 of CABPRJ010001946.1, read as the reverse complement.
TATCTATTAATTGTTTTGTTTAAATGTGTGATAGTATTATACTTTTGATGACCTTTTTTTTCTCTTTCTACCCCTCCTTTTCCTCCCTGAACGTAATTCTTAGCTAATATTTAGCCCCTTCTACACAACTTTCAAACGTTTTTTATCCCCCCCAAATAAGACTGAAATACGTCACTGGGCCTAACATATTAAAACTCTAAAATTGTTTTATTATATATATATATATGATAATAATAATCCGTCCGTTTATCACCGTAAACACCATCGTAAACGTCCGTTTCAGAGCATAACGTATATAGGTACACTAAAATAATTTATCGACGCGGGCGTATAGAGTCGTACTTCCGTGGTATTGTTTGCGTTTCGAATCGTTGATAACGAATTTATATTACGTTTTAACCGGAAATTGAAAGTCGTCTCCACCGTTGTTAAAAATTAACGATTTTCGCGTCGTACACCCGTGTCGTCCGACGGATTCTTTCGATTTAGCCCCGCCGAAACTGCGACTCATGCAGCGACGACCGCGCAACGTCGTATTAAGTTTTAATAGCTTTCTCCCCTCCTCCTTCGTCAAACATTGCACCGGGAGACCATTAGACGTTAATTGTCGCGATCAACCGATAATAACGACTCTGACGTATATATTGTTGTTTCCGTGGAAAAGACGATCCGACGAGAATAAATACTAATCAAAACTGGCCACGTGACCGTATGTATACAGTGATGTTTACCGAGAAAAGGCAAACCGATCGTGTCGTCCTTTTCCCCAGATAAATCGTCTATAAGATAGGTATGTGCGTCATACAACAACGGTTGTTTTAAATGCTCAGGACGTGTAGGCGTGACGTGTTGCGTGATGTGAAAATATAATACACTATCACTTCTCTCCGTGGGTGATAAGAAAACGGACAAAATATAACTGTGTCTAGGTAGCAGTATAAAAAGAGCGGTTCCGAAATAATAGGTACTTATAATTGCGAGATGAGCTCAAAGATGACAAAATATGTCTAAGGCTTAAAGTACTGTATTAATTAATGTCATTTAAATGTATTGAAAAAAATTGAAATAGAAGCTTATGGTAAAGGACGAGTCGTGCATTGTGGTAAGCACTAAACAGATTATAGTTTTCAAGGAAATAGGCCGGAGAGATCGAAATATAGAAAAGGACAGATTTGTAAGTAAAGCGGAACAGGACATTAAAGAAAATCCTTGAAAAACTGGGATAATCAATTTTGGTGTGCTAACAGCGAAATATAAAAGTTCCTCCAAACTCCAGACCAGATACTGCTCCAATTATGTATAAATATAAAACCTTTAAGGGTTGAAGAATCATGTTGAATGTAAATGAAGTTATAAGGATTAAAAGTAAAATCCACATTGCATAGTATCTTAAAATTTAAAAAATTTGGCGTTAAATAATTATCGGATCTATTATCACTAGACTATTATAGCAAACCAAAAACTATCGGGCTGTGAGTATTAAAGGTACCTAAAACTGTGTTATCAGTTTTAAAATATATCCCTAATTTAGGAGGTTAAAAAGTGGTATTTTTTTTTTACTTTATTTAAAGTGGGATATATGTGTTTGTAAGGTTCTATAGAACCTAAATTTGATATCATACTTAAACATTTTTTTTCGAATATTTACAAGCTACAAACACTATTACTGCACATAAGCATATAAACTACGATTGAAATCATTGTTATATAATAGATTACTTTTATATCTAACTAAGTAGGGGGACAAAAATGAGCAGCGAAATTATATACAATATTTAATTAGAGATAGTGAGTTTCCATAAACTGTAAAAAAAAATGATGAACATATGAGCTAAGTTTATCTAAATCGCTTCTTTTCTTTATTTAAACGATTAGTATTGCCGATAACTTTATTAAATGTCGAATTCACCACAAAATATAAAACTGTTGTTGAGAAAAATAAATGTATACAAACCTATACCCTGTACGGTAAGAAATATTTAACATATTTTTTCTGAATCGTAATATTTGAATTTACTTACATTTTTTCGATATTAAATCACTGCACGTTAGGTAGCTCACATTATGATGTATATACGTCGATAATCTGGTCTATTGCAGTCTAAGGTCGTCAATTCATAGACATTCAATTTTTACCGATACTGAACTCGAACGGTAGGACCACTTTGCACAAAAATTAAACTCTTCTCTTTCCACCAATACACGCTTACACAAAAATATATATTGACTAATTTCAGTCAGTTTCAATAACTTTGGCCATCGCTATGATTTCGATTGGAAATTTAAACACGCATAAGTAATTTAATTCCCCGCGGTGTAATACACACGAGCACGGTATACTATAGGTAAACTTGATATTATTTTGTATGTACGTGTTCTCTAGTTATTGGCTTATATTGGATAAACGGTATAAAATGTATCAATTGAGAAAAAGAAAACTCGCTTTTCAAATCAAATACATAAATAATAAATAATGATGAGGCCATCCTTATAGTCTCACGATATAGTGGATTTAGGCCATTTGTTTACACTACCTATTTTATATAATACGACAACGTGATAGCCATAGATAAAGTGATAACAAACGATTTTGTCATGAGTCATGCGCTAACTCGTTTATTCGTGTACTATTCGTACGTTTTATTGTATTTTATCTCTTTTCTTTTTCTGTTTTTTTTATTTTGTTCATAATATGGAATAAGTATACTGTTTGTAGAATATTAGAATTGTAGGTAATCAAATGGCGTATTGTTTTTAATTGCAACGCAAAAATGTTTTTGTTAAAATTGTATTCTCAAGTTTATATTTAATATTGTTATTATAATTTACTGAAATATACTACAGTGGTGCTGAATCCTATGTTAAGCTTCGTTCCGCTTAGAAAAAACAACCTCCTCTAATACCATCTAGACAAAATTTCCATTCAAAAAAGTACCACACTAACATATCGAAGCAAGATATCTAGTGGACATTTTTGTCGCAATATATACAAATAATAATAATAATAATTGCAATTGTAAAACCAATACATTCTTCGCTACACTCGGAATCTAAAATTTACTAATTAAATATGTATAATAATGAATGGCTGAGTGCTTAGATTGTATTATATTTAATACAATTATTAAAATTAGTTGCCGATGAGATTATTATTACGAGCACTAGCTGGTATCGGTATAAAATGAAAAGATTCACTACGGTGGAAACCGGTGACGCCCAATTCAAATAGTTTTAATATTCGGTATTTTTTTGTTAAAGTTATGTTTTTGGTCGCCCGGGGAGAAGTGATATTTCCCCTTGCGTGATGTTTACTGTTGTAAGTAGGCACCGATAATGCACGCGGGGCGTATAATTTATAACGGCGGTTGTCCGTCTCATATTGTCGGGTGTCTGACCGGTACACTGCATGTTGTGTTTTATTGTAGCCGTGTTTTGTTCAATTATTGTTCGCAACGACCGGACGAATGTATGTATGAACGTATAACTTCACACGTACGCACATCTTTTGTTAGTTACCGTTCCGTAAAACCCGTATTGACAACCGAGAAACGGGTGGACGACTTACACACCGTCTGTTTTGCTGTGCCGTACAATTGGTTTTCCTTCCGTTGTTATTGATCTTTCCGTGGTAGGATATTGACGGGAATTCAATGTGTATCTGTAAGCGACGATTAACAGTTGCTAACGAAATAACGATTCTGAGCGGAGTTCGGTTGACAACGTTACTTTTTCAACAGTATGCATGTTATATTTTGATAAAATAACTATATACGCATTCGACATTTTCTTTAATAATATTTGTTTAACATTGTACATATTTTCCCGTTTTTTCCCGGTTTTCAACCGCGTTTTTCCCGTTTATTGGAAAAACTCCTGGGAAACATCAAAATATTACCTCTTTAAACTACCTTCCCAGTCCGATTTCATTTCAGAAAAAATGCTACCATTGAAAACTATTGGTTGAAAAGTTGTCCGCAGAAAAAAAATAAACATCATTGCAAGACCATTTTTCGCTCCACTCGGAATCTAAAAATAATGATAATCGTAATGACAGTTACTACGATAAACGCGTGATTATGATTACAGGTAAGTTTATTGTCATGTTGAGTTGTAACTATAAATTCAAAATAAAATATTTAATTATCAATTGTATTATTTATAGTTATCGCGTGGCGACAGCCGTCACCACTGCAGAGCGCAAACAATTGCATTTAAGAAACATGAAAAAGTACCCCGCTATATTATTGTGTTGTTTAGAGAGATAGGAATTCGAAAGATCGCGACCCCGTTCGGCACACATGACCCAGCATACGGATATTGTGTCTTGTCCATTTCTTTACACACTGTAATACCCATCGAAAAAATATAATAAATATTGCAAACAAATTATCTTAGGCGTAATAGAGAGTAATACGTTTCTATAAAGTTTTTGATCGGAGCAAATTTGTTTACAAGAGTTGTCTACAGACGAGCATAAAAAAAAAAAAAATCTAACTTACGTACCTCATATTATTTTGACGTTATTCGCCTCTATTCTTTTTATAATAATAATAATATGTAAATATCCGACTCAATGATATTGAAAAATGGGAAAGTTTGCGACGATGTTTAGACGTCTATTACTCAATCACGCCGAAACGGCTGAACGGATTCGGTCGAAATCCGACTCACGATTATTTATAATTCTGGATTAGCGCATAGGATACTCTGTATCTCGGTAATGCGTTCCTGCGAGATAATTTTAAATGGGTTTTTTTTTTTTTTTTTTTATTTTATTATTTAAACGTTTTACCTATCTATATTCCTATTAATTAGTTCTCGCTCTTTAATTTGGCGTAAGAAATAATGAATTAAAAATTTGATTGAATCGGCCAGTTTTTATTTTTAATAGTTTTAATAATAATGGTTACTTGACTAAATTTGTACTCTAAACCGCACACGGACAGAGCCGGGTAATACTCCAGCAATTATTGATGTGAAATACCACAAGTAAGTTACCTATTAAAAATAGCAATAATGGTCACGGGCGGATCTAACACAACATAATGGGGGGGGGGCTGATTTTTAAAATGCATAAAAGGCACACATTAATTATGACGACCTCAACGATGAATTAAACCAAGAGTAAAATGGAGAGTAAATGATGGATACGCTACCGGTATTAGTGTTCGAACAGATAATGACTTTTTCAAGTGAAAATTATTAGCAGAGCTTAGATTTTATAGCACTGAAAAAACTGAAATATACGCTATATGACCTAAATATTTTAAAATAAACTATTGTATACCAAAAAAACATGAAAATTAGCAAAAAAGAAAATTGTTTTAAACATATAATAATTACAACTGATAAGAAGTCATAAATGTAAATTGTTCGATGATTCAATAAACGGGGCCAGTTAAAAATATATTATGAAACAAAAATATAGATATATATTTGTCTTATGAATTCACGTAAACGACAGAGTTTAGATTCTGGGTGGAGCGAGGAATGTATTGGTCTTACAATGATGTTAATTTTTTTTTTCTGTGAACATTTTTTTACCAGAAATTTTGCTCCGATTTTCAAGTGTAGGACTTTTTCTGAAAGAAAATCAGACATGTGTAGTACGGTAAGGAAGTATTTTTTTGATTTTCCAAAGAGTTTTCATAATAAATAGGAAAATTGGGGAAATCGACGACGTTTGTTATTTCCAAATCGTGAATATTGCGGCCTCTCAAAACGCTGTACTCAGAATCGTTTTTCGTTAACAATGATTAATCGGTGAGTTCAGAATTAAAATAGATCTCATTCTGCTATTTTCGTCTGTTCCCCATAATAATATTAACAAATGCTATCCGAGCCGTTGTTATTGGGTTCGGTTTCCCAACGTCTTGCGCCCGATAAGTAATTCCGATACATAATTATTATTGTAGGAAACTGGTTGAAATTTTCATTTTCATTTTTTTTTTTTTTTTGGAAAAACCGTACGAAAATCCGCACAATTATACAATTAATACGGTGACTACCAGCGGAAAAATCGTTGGGTTTTCGGGCGCCTAAATGGGTATTCCGTCGGCGACGGACGCGGACGCCGCCAGCGCCGGGGCGCGACGACGGTTTTCCGTAACGCCGCGGAACCGCGACGGGCGCGCGTTCACGGTCCGCGTGAAACGTGCCGTGTGAGAACGCCCGCCGGAACGTCGTCGTCGCTACCGCTAATAGAGACGTCACCGTGGAAGCGGCCGTTGCGAACGCGGACGTGAACCGCGCGGCACGACACCGCGGTCGCCCGCGGCCGCGTTAATTATTCCGCCAGACGTTCGCCGTCAATCACGTTGGCGCGGACGGCCGCGCCGCGGACAGACGCCCACGCCGGATCGTTTCGGACGACCGGTTTCCCCATCGCCGGCCCGCTATTACAAAAAATATCACAACGTATCATGCTGATCGTTTTATATAGCGTTAATATTATTATTATTATTATTATTATTATTATTATTATTATTATTATGATAATAACATCAAGGTACCGGGTAAACACGCGGGCGCCGGCCGGAATATCCCGTAGAATATTCGCCGTACGTAGGCAACTGCGTTTTTGAAAAACAATATTACGGCGGGCGTCCGAACGCGTCCGCCCGCGGTATCGTTTGAACGCGTCGTCGCCCGGGACGCGAACGAAACGCACGATAATAATACGATATTAAAATAGTAACCAGTGATGGGCACTATCGAACAGTCACTATCGAGATATTCGATAGCTGATCGCATTCGAACTATTCGAATAATTAATTAACCTGTTCGATATTTTTTCCGAAAATAAGTATTCGGTCACAGGAAAAAATATTCGAATGAAATATTCGATGGTTCACCCAAACTGTTGAAAACTATCGATAGTATAAACTATTCGATGTATTGGTTTTTTCCCAGTTTAGGTAAAAGGAAAAAAATAAGTGCATATCATATTTTCGAAACCCGGGTTTGAACTCGCGAACCTTAGGATGACAATAGATACCAATAACCATTGTACTACAACAAACATACTTTAAAGTAGACAATTTAAAGTTATTTAACATAACGTAAAATTTCGCATATTATCAGAACTTCAAAAAGCTATATTTTCGAAACTTAGTCAGTCCGCTCAATTCTGATTTCACCATTGTTCTTAAATTGGCTATATAAATATGTTCAAAACAAAAAATTGAATAATTAACTTTGTTCCATATAATTTTTTACTCCAACGATTTTCTTCAAAATTTAATATTAAAGTTCCTTTATAAAAAAAAAACTACATTTAACCTAATTTTTTTTTTACGATAAAGTAAGACTCTTAATGAAACTCCTGTTAAATTTTCAAGCATTTCTGTTAAGTCTAACAATTTTATCACACAGTATCTACCAAATAAAAATTACGTACAATACTCGCAAAATTGAAATGTCTATGATTAACTCAAAAATGGGTTAAATTTTTAGTTTTACCACATCTAGAAAAAGTAAATATAAGTTTTCCGTTCAAATTTCAAGTCTGCGAATATTTTTAATTGAATTAAGTTTAATTCTGGTTTTTCTCAGATATTATGAAAACCACTTGAAAAATCAAAATATGACCTCCCAAAAGTACCATCTGGACTATATTCTCTTTCAGAAATGATGCCACGAGTATATATGTAAGCAAGATTTTTGGTAGAATTTGTGTACACAGGATAAAAAAATAAAAAATAAAAAAAAAATAAACATCTTAGTAAAACCAATATATTCTTTGCTACACTTAGAATCTAAAAAGAAAATTATGATTGCGTTTATTTTAGGTACCTAGTACCTATTGTAAAACCAAGTGCTAAAGTATACCTAAAAGTATTTTAGGCCTGGTTCACATATATATTTAGAAAAGGTCGTACGATTGATACAATTTAAAAAAGAATAAAATTAAATATTTAATTGTTTTGGATTGATATCAATTATAATATTTTACCAATTATTTCTAAAAAATCATATAAATTAAATAATAGTATAATAAATTATCAATGATAAAGATTCAAACAGATTTGTCCAGTCGATTCAACTATTTATCCCAGATGACTTATTTCTCTTTTACCTATCTGATACCCAAAACTTGACTGGTTAAAGTATATTAGTATATTACATATGTAAACTAAATATCTCGTGTTTGTTATGTATATATTTGTTATTCGTATTGTTTTTATGTTAAAGGGCCTCAATAAATATATTTTGAACTGCACAGGATCATGATCATATCCCACTTATAAATTCGTAGCTACGTATATATGTTTCACTTTTTTATTAGAACAAATGGTTTTGTAATGGGCTGTAAATAAAAAACGTTTGATTAAATATTACTATGTAATTGCTAGTTTAACACTTTTCAACATCTTTCTTTAATTTTTTTTTCTTTGAATAACAGATTTTATAAATGACAATCGATACAGTTTCTAAAAAATATAATGTTTCAGACAAACCGGTGAGATCCCGCACTAAATTATGATAACTTTTACTTCGCGAAAACTTAAATGGAACTAATTTGTTTAGTAAAGTAGAATATTGAAAAAAAAAAAAAAAAAGAAGAAGAAGTTGTGAATTCGAGACTTCGTCTGCAGCCATTAGCGAAGTCATGGATTCGATATCGTGCAAAAAATATGTCGCGTCGACGTTTCGCCATAGTCAAATTTAAATTAAAATTCACCCAAAAGTTTATAAAACTTTTTTGTTATATTATATATTTTAGTTCATTCGGGTACTAATGGCTTTAGTTTAGTTTTGATTGGATTTTTACTTTTGATGAAATCTGGTTTTAAACGTGACGTTTTTTTTTTTCATTTAAATATTCCTCTAATTTGGGGGAAAAAAAATAAAAATACGAGAATTCATCACTTCATTTTTTTACCACGTTATGATTTTCCGTAGGCAAGCAAAAATTGTATGTACCGTATACAAGTGTTCTGATAACGCTACTATAATGTTGTTATATTGAAATAAGATTTTATACCACCGAGATAAATCATCCGCGGCAACACCCCGCAGCCCGGACGTGTTTCCGTCGAAATTTCATAAGGTAAAAAAAAATTATATTCAGCATGTTTTCGATAAGACATCGATACGGTAGGCCTATACTATACTGTTTTGTATATAGTTTTATTTTTGTTAGTAATATTATGTCATATTATATGGCAATAGATTGTCGAATGACAGGCTACTTTGTATTGCGTACCTGTCTATTATTAACTGATCCTGTTATTATAGGTCCGTTATAATTGGAAATAATTGGATAATTTGGCCTTGAACAATATAATAGTCCCATAAAAAATACACACAACTTTTTTTTAGATTCTGAGTGGAGCGAAGAAGCTTACGGTTTTACAAAGATGTTTAATTTTTTTTTTCTTATGAAAAACTTTTCTACCAGTAATTTGGCTCCAATTTACAATTATAGAACTTTTCTAAAAGGGTATCTGACTGGAGAGGTGCTTTACAGAAGTAATTCTTTGATTTTCCTTCGGAGTTTTCCTAATAAATGGGAAAAACTGAGAAAAAACATGAGAGAATCGGGAAAAACGTAGGAAAAACGGGAAATTAGGTACAACATTAAACAAATATTATTAAAGAAAATGTACAATGCACATGTACCACATACCATAATATTATATACATATTATTGACAAAGCAACACTATCAACTGAACTCTGCTCAGAATCGTTTTTTCGTTTACAATGGTTTATCGTTGTTTACGGATATACGTTAAATTTTCCCTGTACTAACCTCCCAACTTCTCATCAACAATAGTGGCCTACCCACGTACAAAGTCGCCAGGCTTTTTTTCACGCTTAAAGTGTATTTAAAAATGTATATACTCCAAAATTAAGAATTAAATAAGAGTTACTCGATTGTACGTATTTATAGTAGTAAAATAAATATCCGAACACTTAAAATGTCAAAGTTACTTTCTATAACATTTATACCTAAATACATTTTTATTTGTTCGGATCCGATCATATTTAATAGATACTTGATGGATTGTTATCGCATAATACGACAGCACATTAATCGCCTTCATACTGTAGATCGCTTCTAGTAGGAGGGGGAGGGGCGAAATATTCAAATATTCGATAAGTCTTTTTTTTTCTTTTTTTTTTTCGAAATTATAACTTGAGAATTATGAATATTAGATATTTTGTGATATAAATATGAAACATATACATACGAAATACAGCGAGGGTTGCGGAGTGACGTATACTCTACTCGTCTACCTCAGGGACGCGCCTGAATCTGGTCGCAAACGGTTTTTTTTTTTTGTTTTATGCTTTTTTTTTTTATAACAGACTACACCTAACCGGCTAAACGTCTACATCAATCTAAAATGGGTGAAAAAAAACACGTACATAAATATAGACTTTTCAAACAATTATCTAGACAAATTCGAATGGGTACGTCGGGAAAAATTATTACAGACACACGCGCACCGAACTATATTATTTCAGTTAATTGGTTACTTTATATAAAAGCACTGCAGTGAGTAAATGGCAAATTGATCGAGAACGGTTTTATTGCACGTAAATTATACGCTCCGTCTGTCCGACGGTAAATCACAACAAATCACAGCAACGGAATATATTCATATATTACGATATAGTAAACCTGGAAAAAAAAATTAACATTAAATAACCGTTTTCAAATCGGAACTTTTTGTCAACAACCGTCTGAAAATAAAAAAAATAAATAGGTGATTTTTATTCCACCTGATATAATTATTAATTACTCAGCAGTTTATATAAATTGCATATTATTATAGTAAAATATCGTTTCTGAACATTTGTTTATGGATTACGAATCTAGTGAAAATCTTATAATTTTTTACAATTAGATTTATTTTTGGCCAAAAATCAATTTTTTAGTCAATGCACCGGTTTGTTCGGATCGTACATCAAAAGAAGCCAACTTTTGCCAGGCGATATGTTAATTAAAATATTTTTACTAGACTTTTCACAGTTTTTTTTAAAAAATTTATAAAAAAACAACAGCAAATAACGATAAATTGGTTAAGTTTTTTTTGTATTTTAGTATAGTATAGTATTATAGTATTATATTATAGTATTTTCGATTTGAAAAACACCTCTGGGAATATATTATATCCCGAGACCGAGACGCAAAGATATAATATTAAGATTGATGTGGACACATTATAGGAGACGGTCACGGCAATATGGGAAAAAACGAACAGAAAATAGAGAGTGATGGAGGATTGGTGTGGGGTGTGATGGGATGAGACGGCCTTAGTGGCCTTAACCCTAAAAAAAAGTCAGAGACGAAGAATAATAGTATGTATGCGTTAAACACGCATTAGTTCACTCAAATAAATTTATATTTACTTGAACGAAACACGAAAATACATATAGGTTGACTATTTATATCAATAATAAATAACACATTAAATGCTGAATTCTGTGTTTTTGATCATTTTTTGTCCCCACGAAAATATTGTTTTGTGAACATGTTTTATCATCTGCAGCTACCGAGCTGTGCATATTTAAACGCGAGCAAATGATAAAATTAATAATATTCTAAAATATTATAAACGATTTCATGCGTACCTAAGTGATTACTAATTCGATATTTGTCTATATAGTATTTGTTTTTTCAGTTATTTCGATTATATAGATGGTTCGGTCGCGTATAGAATGAAGAAAATAATAATTGCCGTTTAATATTTAAACGAACGGCGGTGGCGGCGACGGACCGATGTTTCATAAGTGACCCTAGATGTATATAATATGCAACAACTCGATCGACATTACTGAATAATAAATACTTCACGATTTCGCCAATAAAATATAGAAACGGCTATTTTCAAATTCATTAATATTTATTTCCATTGTCGTGTATCGTGTAAGTAATAATAGTATATACCTATATAGTGTATAATGTTCAATATTTGTATTACGTATATATTGACAAAATTATTCGTACAGGTATTTCTAAAATTCCGTTGAAAATGTATACTGACAAATGTTTCAAATGCAGCGCAGAACGTTCTTTGAAATACTACATTATACTATTATACGTTAAATATTTTAAACGTAACACCTTAACCGCAATTGCATCCCCGGGGCGGTCTTAAACGTATATAATATGTTAGCTCGACTTTATTCAAATGTGTAAGTACCTACGATAGAATAATTTTTCGGACTATTTGCCTATAGAACAACTTGTCCAAGATCGATAGTAAACAAATTATAACTTAAAAACTACACGGAAACAAATTCCCGGTCCAAAAACCCGCTTTAATAATTGCACCGATATTTTAACAACTATTCGTTACCGAGTGTGTTATTCGATTATGTTTCCATTGCTTTTGCACGCGTCCGTTTTTTTTTTTTTTTTATTTAATTAATGCAACACAATATTATAGACTTTGGTGTTTAAATAGCGATTTTAAATATTTCAAAATGGTACCTGCTTACCGAAAGCGATTCTGTTTTATGTGTAATATAAATACTGTGTTTTAATATTCAATACATTTCGTTTGTCTTTACTCGGCCCTGACAATAATATTTTTTATATAGTCGGAAGTAATAATGTCTGAAATAAAATTCAAAATAATTTTGTTCCTATTTATACGCATTGTTGTAAGAAAATAGTCTCTCAACCATTGAAATGTTGAATGTAGACTACATATTTACTTCAACATACAGTAAAACCCGCCTAAAATAGTCACTCATGAATCATCAAAAGTGTTTATTATATGTAGGAAGAATTTAGTGTTTAAATAGAAAAATTCGTTTAGCTATTGGTATTTATAGCCACTATAATGTCTTTGTATCAAATAATCTATAATTTTTATTTTAAATCGAACGATTTGAACAGTTGGTACACACAAGAAAACCCATTTCAGAAAAAACAACAGACTCTGAATAAGCACAACAGAATAACTGTTTCTAGTTAAAATAGAAAAGCTGGGCAATATATTATATCTGTATTGATCACGCAATCGGTTTTAGCAATATTACAGGTCGAAAATCGAATTTGTTGATTTTCTTAGTTTTACTGGAAATTTGTTCATTATCACTCTAACGGGAAATATATTACTGTCCACAGTTATTATAGACTAATTAAAACACATTAGAATACCTATATTTTTTTTTGGAACCATATTATGTTGTCTATTAAAAGAGATGTCTGCTGTATTATAACCGGATGATCATTATGACATATTTCTCTGTACAAATAAAATATGTGAGCGAGCAATGTTCCCATGATGACTACGAAAGTAGGTTATTTCGAAAATACAAGGTTTTGCTGTCATAATAGAATAAAATTATTTACAATGAACATTTTTTCAAGGATCTGTTTTTAAACGTAAATAAATATGATTTGGAACAAATGGGATTGCATGGCAATAGAGACGGCTACGCCACAACTACAAAGTTGTAGCAAGACACTGATAGTAACTTATTGATTAGGTATCAATACAATTACGTCTTAAATTTTTTATCGATCGTTAAAAAAATTGAAATACATGGTACACACATTAAACATATTTTTATAATCACTAATTGTAATAATATACATTTGACTTTTCTTCGAAAATAATTACGATTGGAAATAAAAATCAATTACATTAATTAATACTGATATTATTCTAATATCAAAATAAAATTGAAATTTCTATGTTTTTAAATATTATTCAAAATGCATAATGACTAATGTCCATTTTTTATTTTGTAGTTATTTATTTTTTAATGGATACTAAAAATAAAGAAACCTGAAAATTATCAAATTTTAACACGATTATAATCAAAATCATATTATTATCGAAAATTTAAATGAAACAAAGTTTAAGATAAATTCGTATTATTTTTATTATTATTACGGTTCATGAACGTTGCATTTTAATGTACAAGGACAATTAAGTAGAAAAATTCGTTGAGGTGTTAACTGTAACTTCTAGAATGAAGATGATTTGTAAATACTACATAAGTAGTATAGTCGATGTTATTATCAATGAGTAAAAAATGTTATTCATGAATACTTTATCAAGATGGGAACAATTGTTTTGATAAAATATCTGTTAATATTGCTAGTAGTTAAGTTGCTTTCTCAAAATCATTTTATACTTTTTTCTGAAGACAATAGTGTTAACGATTCCAAATGGTCTTTTTGGGTAGTAGTCCATAATCGTTTATTTTCATTTCCCAGTGAAAATAAAAATCATTTATACTAAATGTTATATACTTATTATTTATGTTCTTAGTTCTTTAGTTATATAATTAATACAATTTACAGGCATGCCTTAGAAAATATAAGTTTAGTTGATACCGATGACTCTGGTACTGTGCAATATAATCGTTGGTACGCTAGATACATGTTTGGAAAAGAGCCGTTACGTTCAGAATTCAAAATCAATAGTATTATAATATTATAATATATCATGTTGTTTTTATTATGTTTAGGACCGTTTTCATATGCACCGCGAACTAAATCGAAAGATTATAATCGGAGAACGATTGATAGCGGTACACGTAGGCCGCTGGAATGTACACGATAAATCGTTATATACCGTCACCGCGGTAATACAATTAAAAAACTTGAAAAAAAAAATCAAACCGGTTATATGATACCGATTCGAGCGATCTTTTAACAATCAGTGTTTACACGATCTGGTGTCTCTTCGTCTCCGCGTCCACGTGTCTTTATTTAATACAATAACCAATTACTTATATTATTATATACACAGATACTGTACACGCGAAAACCGAACGTTTTATAAAAAATGAATACATATATTATTGTATAATATTCAGAGTGACTGTATTCATTTAGTATATAATAATATTCACCTATACAGAGTTATTTTCAAAGCATTGTCAACCCATAATCGTAGTTAAATTATGCATATATTCAAATTCTGATTTTTGGAACGTTGAAGTGTAGTTAAAGACGATATTTTTTAATACATAGACTTTTCACGACACTTAAGAAGTATTCTGTGACGATACCAATTTGAGTTTTTCAAATAAGAACCTACGTGTTTTAATGAAAATTGTGGATAAAATGATTTTTTTGAAATGCGTAATAATTATAATCGAAATTTGAACAAAATTTTGTTGAATTATTCTACTCTAAATACTAATAAATGATCAGTGCCGTACCTAGCAAAATCGGCACCCAAAAACAGACAAATTTTCTTATGAATAATAAAAAAAAATAGCTAAACCTGTCAGTTGAGCGTTCACTCATATGGTTTTTGTAAAAATATTAATTTAAAAATGTTTAAATAGTTTTTTTGACGCCCCTGTGGTCAAAGCACCCGATGCGTGGGCACTTCTCGAATCTTCTTGGCATAGTGCTGCTATAGTCAATTAAATAGGTATATTTTTAAGTTGTACGAGTTTGGTTATATTATTCCATAAGCAATTTGTAATATTAACAAATTGTCTGAGTATACTTCATTAAGTACGTAACTATTAAAAAATATTTTATATTGCATAGCTAATTATAATTACCAACCTCGGCTCATTTATAATGTACTTAATAGACTATTGCCCTTGGTATTAACTAAAGTAGAATAACTCGGAAATGCAACATTTTCAGACTATTTCCAGAAAAATCATCTGGTTCATAGTTTGCATTCAAACATTTAGATTCGCATTTGAAAAATCGTAGTTTTATCGCCACCGTATGGCGTATACTCCTTGAATGTTGTGAAAAAGTATTCGAGAGTATCGTCTTTAACTTAAAAATATCGAAAATCAGAATTTGAATATACTGCACCTATATACGCATAACTTAACCGTAAAAAATAGGATAATCACGCTTAAAAAATCACCCTGAACATGTATATGAAAACAACAACAAAAACGAATACCACCTTTACCTTCATGCCGCGGTAAATAATTTCTCCCGTCACACCGTTTATTTTTTTATTTTTGTAGCTCGTAAATATTATTTTTTTTTTAAACTCATGACGTTCACAGGACCTCCTATATTATTTTAATATTATACCACACATATACGTATATTATTATTATAATATAATATTATAAAATTCTTCGACCCACTCTCGGTCGATAATTAAACGGTTTCGACCTGTTAAATTGCGCAACGACGGCGACCGTGAACATTTTATACAGGTACCGTCATAATAATATTTTTGTCGAGTTGAAGAACTCATCACGACGACGACGGGCACCGCCTCGCGTTTTAAACCGCCCCGACGACCGCACAAAACCGGTAACCCACGCGTTAATAACAACAAAAATGATGACGATAATAACAATTAATATCACATTGTAATCCTCCGCGTACATGAACCGTAATACCGCGCACTGTCGTCGGGTTTACACGGGACCGTGGCGAGATCGCGTGGACGCGTCCGGGACCCGGAAAAACAGTACCGCCACCGTCGTTTTCGGGTCCGTACACTACCTGCGGTATAATACAATACGTATATATATATGTAAACGAGATAAGTACTCGACAACGGGATTAACGGTCGCCCCGATCGCTTTTCGTTTTCTACCTATATACGTATTACAAAATATTATTATTACAACGATATTTTACCGACGACTTCAAAAACGCGCGGTGTAAACGCTGTTGAAAAAAAAAAATAAATAAAAAACAACCGATAAACCGCGGAGTATCGAAGTATTATAGCATACAGCATATATACCAAACGTAGCGCGAGTTCCCGACGCATGTAAAACAACTTGCGTTCGCGTGTACGCGTAAATAATCAGTTGATTGCCGTCTGTTTAGTTTTTAAACGATTTTAAGAGTACGTGAGCGTTATTACGTTGTTACATTTCACACAATCATATCTCTCTTGAAACGTTTAAATTGTACCGATAGATAGACCACTGCGCTGTCGCGTTATACATCTTGCGGACAAATATTATTATATCATTATAACACACAATGCCGTAACATAACCTACAACTTGACGTCTATCAACAACATAATCCTCCCCCCCCCCATTCGGGTATACCTTATTTTCTTTTTATTATTTTTTTATTCTATTACACGCTATTTTATGTGTCGCAAGTATTTAATATATATTGTGTGAGTTTTCAATTTCATTTAATATTAAGCTTTTCATACTATGAAATATGAATTATTATGTATTGTACATGTAATATTTAATCGTAATTAATTGTAAACCTACTTAATATAATAATATATGCCTGGTTTCTCCCGTAATAAAATTAAAATCGTTTATGTAGATAGTATTATGAAAAAATATTTTCACGGAACGTATTTTGCCTGGCTCTGATGTTCGCAATAATATATTATATCTTTAGCCTCAGATAAGAAGGGTTTAAGTTAATTGTGTATAGTTTTCAGCACAAGAAAATTAAATTTTGAAAATACATTCTCTCATGCAATTTAGACAGAAAAGTAAAGAAAAACAAATTACATTTGACAAAATTGTAAAAAAATATTAACAGTGACGGTTACAGTGAGGATGGGGAAGATGATGTAGTTCCCCTACCAATGACTGAACTTAAAAAGTGCCCTCCTTAGCATAATATTCAATAGGTACGCAGGTACGTTGAAGTCTCTAAGTTAAACCAAAAAAGTCTGTATTGAATTTTATTTTTACCATTCTTTGTGTAATTGTATTCATGTAATAATTTACTTAATGTAATTATACCGTGGGTTCACAGTATAATGCACCATTAAATATTTTACCAACATTATTTTGGATTGAAATGAGATTTTTGGGAGGTTATAGAGCGTATCATAATACATATGTTTTTAGACTTAAATTTAAAATTTGAAACACCTTTAGTCCGTGAATGCGTAGTTCAACTTACTTTTTTTATAAATGACATTTCAAATTTTTAGGTTTTTTTTTTTTAAACTACTTTTGTATAAATTGTTTTTTCTTAATTAAAAAATTTACAAATTGTCAGTACACTGCAATATGATATTTAAGAATAATCTATTTATAAAGAAATTTCAGCAAAGATAATTATATAATTTATATAATCTAACTATCCTGAATATTATTAGTTTGCTATTTTTACACAGATCTAATTTCAACATACTGTAATTTTGCCAATTTTGTAATTATAATGTTTTTTTCTTGTTTTAAAAAATACAACTTTACCTAAATGTGTAGAAAATAATTAGAGTTTACATTACAAAAAGTAAGTCATGCTGCGCATGTGACCTAACCAAACTTTACCTAACCTAAATGGTTAAAAATTTGAAATTTATCTGAAAATGTGAATTTCGATACTCCCTGTTGCCTTTCAAAAGGCCATTTCAATCCAAGATCATCCAGTTGAAATATAAATAGGTAAATTATACTGTTAATAAACAGTATATACTTATAATACTTTTAATTTGTAACCTACCTATAAGTTATGCCAATATTATCATTTTTATGTCATTGTCAAAATCCTGCAAAAAAAAAAAATAATAATAATAATAATAATAAACAAATTATAAAGTAAACAGATTTTTCATGATAATTATTCCATCAAACTTTAGGGGTGTTCAAAAAGTTTTTTTGGGTGTATAAAGCGATAAAACAAATTTTTAGTTGGACAAATTAATAAATTACCTATTCCTTTTAAAATTATTCGTTGTTGAGGACAGTAATGCGATTTAAACGTATAAAACGCTTAAAACAAAATAGGGATCAAGTACCCTTTGTCATTTTATACCACTTTAAGCCCTTTTTCCCTAAGACCAAATATATATGTCATATAATTTTTTTTTATACATTTTCGATTCCTTTGAAATCCTGATTATAAAATAATTTTATACCTATAACGATCTCATGAAATTACTATCTTTTGGTTACAAGTTGTTTGCATGTTCGCCGCTGAAACCACCGTTATAGAAATTGTAATAAATAAAACTACGATAACTAGCCATTTAACCACACTTAATCGCGGCAACTTATCCATCTCAGCAGTATAGTATATTGTATTTTTTGTATGGTTTTATGTTTAACAATTTATTCTCAAAAAAAATAATAATAATAAAAATAACCAGACATTATTTTTAAAATACTATGGATTTTAAGGGGACTTTTAAAAACTGGGGCTTAATAGTGAAGGCAAATTTAATAAGTGAACACATTGAACTGCTATAATAATAATAATAATAATATATTATATTAAAATATGCATTTACCGTGGCACTGATGACCGTACAATATTTATTGCAGAAAAATAACATTTATTTTCGGGTTCGTATTCCCAACGGGCGAGTCTATTATTTTAAACTCTGAGCATACCATGGAATGTATTATTATTATTATATTTTTTTTTTTTTTTTTTGAAGGATTAGATTTCTAAATCAATGTGACGGACATATTATGTACAATGAATTCTACGATTTGGGACAGCGCCAAATTTATACTTAAAACCGATTTAACTACTGATATATGCATACGCATACTTATACTTATACTTATATATGAATAAATTTCCTATTTGCATTGAAAATTTCGGATATTTGCCAAACTTTAAACAAAACTAATTTTTCACATAAATGATCTACTGTCCATACAAAATAGCAATAAATATAAAAATAATCGTTTATTACCTGCATAAAAATTGAAAAATTGCATGTTTTACGTTGTTTAAACAGCGTCTATACATATACATACATACATACATATAAAAAAGTATATTTTATCACAATTTCGTTAATATGATTTCTGATAAGATACATACATCTTACAAGCGCATACGTCATCGATACGTCATCGTCATCGTCATATCAATGTCGTTATTTCCCTCAGAAATTTCACTTCCATTTAAATCCTACGGTAATGAATTTTATTTGTTTTTTTTTTTTATGCGTTTTTTATCTTAATATTGGCACCCAGTTATTTTCCACAGGGTTGATTACTGAAAGCTTTACTTTAACCGCGATTCGTTTCATTTAACGTTTGGAAAAACAGAAGCGAAATTAATTATGCTATATATAGGTCCTATACCTACTCTCTCCAACTCGGTAGAAAATAATATTCTTTTTAACCGTCATGGTCGTTTTAGTAGTTTTTCCACGAGGTTATTTTTCTTTCTTCGTTAGTGATGCTATTTCTTTTGTTTACCTACTGCCGGAACTTTTTTATTCCTGGAATAATGTATATCTTTAGTTTTAAGAGTTAGAAAACAGGCAAAAACAAATTTAATTTGGAATGCTACAATATTTATAAGACGCCGAGTATTCGTTGAATAATTAAACAATGAATAAAATATAGGAACCGTATGTACGGTGGGAACTTCCACCCTCCCAATTAGGAAAATCAGAAAATTTCGATAAATTAATACCATGAATCCGGAATAAAACAATTGATTATTATAATATAATGTTTTAACTACCCTGTAAATTTGATTTAACGTAGTCATACTTAAATATTATTATTATCATAATCCTTATTATTATAATCCTGCAGCATAAAATATATACATTTTCTATAGTCATCAAAAATCAATATAGTAAAACACGACTACTATAGGTTTGGTTATTTTGATCCAAATTGTGACACGTTTGGGCACAAAATTACAACACCGTATATTTTATTCTGATATTACAATACGTTTAGGTACTATAGATACTATAGTTTTTTTTCGTTGATTTATAATATTAAAATTAATATTTATCAACCGTTGTATAGTTATTAGAAACAATAATAATATGTGAGTACATCGTCACCAGATAAACTGACTCGGTGGCCAATATACATTCTTGCTTATCAATTATTTAATTGTGTCTATTGTTTATTGATTATAGCCGCAAACTAAGATTAATAGTACTAGAAACGAGTAATTGTTTATTACAATAGGCACAAAAATACGTGTCTGTTTCGGACTGTTGAAAATGAACAGTTCCTATTACTTCCTGCTTCCTACTACCAATACTCATATATACTTCATATTTGGAAAAAGAAATACACTTATTTTTCAATTGTTATTTTGTTATTTAATAACAATGATACGATTTTGTTTAAAATTATCATCGATTATAATATATTTACAAAAAATAATGTTTAAACATACAATTTTTGTTCGTTTGTTCATTTTTTTTTTAAGCTGTTATTTGCTGATATTTTTTCATTGTTTAAAAACTAATTAAATTATTATAAACATCCGAAATGTATACAATT
Organism: Cinara cedri; assembly: GCA_902439185.1. Taxonomy (NCBI): domain Eukaryota; kingdom Metazoa; phylum Arthropoda; class Insecta; order Hemiptera; family Aphididae; genus Cinara; species Cinara cedri. The sequence goes on along the minus strand of CABPRJ010001946.1, from coordinate 40,753 downwards.
CTTTTAATTTACTGTTTATATAATAAAAAACACGGATAATTATTGGATATTATTACAACGTTATTGAATTTCGTTTCTTATAGAATGTCGTAATATACATATAATAAGAGTAAAATTGACTGCAGAATGAAAAAAAAAATGTATATAACCTGTAACACGTCATTATGGTAATAAAATTCTTAAAATAATAACAGTCGGTTATTTGTGTACCTATAATTTAAAAGATATTATATAAGACCGCAAAGACTTATATGGTACCCGCATTTTATAACCATTGAGACTCAAACGTTTGACGTACTTACCTACATAAATACCGAGGCTTAAACACCATACTTAGTATAAGCAAAGACGTTATATTTTATTATATAATATTGTACAGAGCGTATGTCTCACAGAAATGTAGCAACTGAAATAGTAAATATATATTTTTTTTTTAAATTATAAATTCATGCTATATTTATGAGCTGTATAATTACGGTTTTATTTTAAGAAAAAAAGAATAAGTGATTATTTAAAACGAATTTGTGTTTTTTTTTCTTTTTAATATCAGTACGTACATTATTTTTGAAATTCAAAATTTTCATTCCAGATTTGTACGGTTCAAATTTCGATAACATTAAAAACTTGGAACATAAAAATCTAGATTCTAGAGTATTATACGCACTCAATGCGTTGGCCAATTATTAATGCAAACGAAACTAGTAAATCAATACTCGAGGAAAAAAAAATTGTTTTACAAAAATGTCTAACTTTTGTTGTGTAATGTGTTTATGTATATATATATGTACGAAGTCTGGCTATTAAATAACGAGACTGGTTATGAAAAAGTGTTTTATTATAAAAATTATTCTACATTCAAATGCTCCCCTTCAATATACTCCCCTCCACTCACCACACACCGTTTCATTCGTTTCTTCCATTACTCGAGGCAGTGCTGGAAGTCTGTTTTCGTAAGACCATTCAGGAGTTCAGCCGATTTTAGTTTCACCTCTTCCATCGATTCAAACCGGATTCCTTTTAAGGAAGACTTTATCTTCGGAAACAAGTAAAAGTCACAGGGTGCCAAGTCGGGTGAATAAGACGCGTGTTCGAGTACTGGAGTACCTTAAGCGGCCAAATAACGCTTCACAGACAGCGCGTTATGGGCAGATGCGTTATCCTGGTGCAAGATCCACGACTTGTTTTTCCACAATATCGACCGACCAAAACTGTCAAATTGTAATGTTGGTTCACAATTCAACCCTCTGGAACCCATTCAGTCATCACGATGCCGTTGATATCGAAGAAAACGGTTTTGAATTTGGATTACGACTGAATTGGATTCCGGTGCACTCTCGACCTTCAGAAAATAATCTATGCCACTCAAAAACACGCGCGCGAGATAAGAAATCCTCACTATAGGCCTCTTTTAACAACTTATAGTACTCAGTTGGAGTTTTTTTTAGTTTAACGAGAAAATTTTTCGTTTATCCGTTGCTCATGTTTTTCGTCACACATCGTTTTCGGCAAGAGAAAAAAACATGTTCGTTTCTAAACGCTACAGAAAAAATACTAATGCACCAACAAAAACCCAATTTTGTACTAGCATAATAAACACTTCCAGCTAACCAGTGCTGTATTCGGTTTTCCCCTAACCTTTTTGGGACGCTCTCTGCGCATGCAGTCTCATTATTTAATAGCCAAACCTCGTATATATGTATATACAAAGTTTTCTACAGTGTTATATGAACGTTACATATCTCTATCATTTTTTTTTTTTGCAATCGGGTTTAGGTCAATGGGACACATAATTTGTAGAAAACAAATTTGTTTTCATCTCTTAATCACTGAAAAAAAATAACTTTGCATTTTCACTTTTCAAAATTTTCAAGCAAACTATTTCGTAAAAAAATATTAATGTACCATATTATTGATTCATATCCGATCAATAGTTTTTGATCAGTAGCCGTTTTAATTTCTAAACAATTGGCGTGAAAACAATTAATTTTTAATAGAATAACACGTTATGCGATGAAAAATCACAATCAGTACGGCAATTCTTTATCTTTTATTGAAAATCAATTGTTTTTACGCCAATTTTCTAGAAATTAAAACGGCTGTTGCTCAGAAACTATCGATCGAATATAAATGCATGGTACATTAAAATATATAGCATAATATTTTTACAAAATTACTATTTTGAAAAGTGAAAAAATTAAGTTATTTTTTTACTTTAAAGGATAATCAGATTAAGGGATAAAAAAAATTATTTTTCTCTATGCATGTGTTCTACTAACCCAATACCCTATTGGAACCAAAAAATAATAATGATAAATAGTTATATAACGTTCATATAACACTATAGGACACTGTATATAGTGTATAGTGTATAAACTTTTCAAGTTTTTCAATTTTCGGTTATGTATTTCTGTTAATATATTCTTACCGCATATGGTCCCGGTTTGTAACTAGAGTCCCGCCATTGGACGTAATCGAGTTATTATACTCGGTCGAACTCATTGTTCAATATTGGTTATATTGATCAATAACCATTCCATAGCTACTAAAATTTTATTTAAAAAGACAGACCTAATTCTTACGATGGGTGCGCCACTGTTGTTGGTGAGAAGTTGGGAACGTAGGATATAGAAGGGGAAATTAATTTGTATCTGTAAGCAACGATAAACCATTGCTTACTAAAAACGATTCTGAGCAGAGTTCAGTTGATAGTGATGCTTTGTCAACAATATATATACATGTCATATTATGGTGAAATAATTAAATAAGTATTATATATTTACTTTAAGAATATTTGTTTAATATTGTATCGATTTTCCTTCCTTCCTTCTTCCTATCTTCGTACGTTTTTCCCGATCACCCCATGTTCTGCCTCAGTTTTTAACATTTGCTGGAAAACTCTTGATTAAATCGAAAAATGTCTTCCTTAAAGTATCACCCCAAGAAAATTTCCTTTAAGGAAAGGTCTATATCGTATATACATCGGAGTAGCTTTCTGGTAAAAAAAGTGTTCACTTAAAAAAATAGACATCTTTGTAAAACAAATACATTATTCGTTACACTTACAATATAAAATATTAAAATATACTTAGTAGTTTTTGTTTTTTTTTTTTCATGTGGGCTCAGAATTAAATAAATATATAATAAAATAGTATAAAACAACAACCTATAAAAACAATATTACAGAATATTAAAAATCTAAGGCACATAACAAAAGACATTATAAAGTCATAACATGATCAATAATTTATTGAATTGTATACGGGCCTACAACACGTAACAATTAAATCGTTCATAAATTTCTTTTACATTGTTCACTTATAAATATTACGGTAAGATAAATATTATTTTTAATCGTCATTTTTAGGTATACTATAAATGATAAACATTTTGTCACTTTTATTACTTTAACCCTTGTTTTGCTTTGATGTTATTACTAATTATGTATACACTGTTATTTTTGTTTATACCTATGTAAAAGCCGTTTGGTCTAAATTTAGAAAAAAAAATAAATAAATATAGTATATAATTCATTGTAAATCGAAAGTTGTTATTCGTGCATATTACATACACCTGTAGTTATATTAAAATTGTATATTGCTTATTATTATAGTTTAATATTATATGCTATAAAATTTAACACCAAATATGCGTACTATACTGGAAGAACACCTCATCAAAATATTACTTTTGAATTTATTACTATTTTTAACATAAATTTATAATCCATTAATAGGTATTAAATCAACACTTGATGACATGTATCCATTAATCTCACGCGCATTAGATATATTTAAATTCACAAATTAAATTATGCAACTTTTTGAATTCTATACATACTCGTAAAATAATTTAGATAAGACCGCCACATTGACATTTTCCAATGTGAGAGTCAACTTCACGTGAGCCCCCCACATTAACCAAATCAATAGTAATTAATAGTATTATTTTCCTTTCAATTTGTAACCTCATTCTACCAGAGTTATAATTAATTAAAAATTGGGAGTGGACCCTCCAAGCTAACTAAAGTGACTCATTTAGCTTAATTTGTAACTATTTTTAACCGACTTCTTAAAATTTGTAACTTTACTACACCAGGGCTATTTTCTTGAAGAGGGGCTAGCCCCCTCTCCTTTAACTGACTAAAACTATTTGAAAAAATGTGTAACCTCGAAATTCCAGAGTTGTGACATATTTCTTTTTGTGGTTTATTTTGTATTACTAACTTACCTATATCATAATTAAACTCTAATAATTTCTATTTTTATAAAAAAACATTTTTAACCATAGTGGTGGTCAGAAATAGATCACAGGTCATAAAAATAGTTACGTCTGTTAATATGGGAAGGAAAACGTTAGTTTAGTGTAGTACTTACCGAAAAAAATTTAATAATACGATATCGGGTAGCGCGCAGCTCTCCGGATATAATATGTACACCATGGTTTATCTACAATTGTGGTGATAACGACCACAACGACGGTAGAATCGATCGTGGTTCAATTAAAATAAGTAAAGGTCGATTTTTGGCGGACAAAAGTTTACTATTTTACTGTTTTGCCTTATTTTAACGTTATGGAGAATACAGCGACGTTCTTGGATCTCTTACTATAGTTATTATACATCTATTTATAGCTGGACTATACTGAAAGTATCGTTGTCATGTAAACGCACATATTAACCGAGCTCCGCTAATGGTTTATCGTTGCTTACATGTATTAATTAATTTTCCCTAAATATCCTACCTTTCCAACTTCTCGCCTACAATAGTGACCTACCCATTGTGCAAAGTATGTCTATTTCTTTTAAACAATTTTTGGATAAACATTTTTTAAATTTAATTACAAATCGTTAAAGATTTTTTAAAGACTATCAATTTAAATTTATCAATCATAGTTCAAATTAAAAAACTTTGAAAAATTGGTCACAACTCATAAATAATTATATTAGTTATACTCGTATAACTCGTACAGTATCTTAAAACTACTTGATGTAATTTATTATTTAGTTTTTATATATATATATATATATATATATATAGTGGTTTTTTTTATTGTTTTGCTATTTGCTAATAAAAATTAAAATAAACCTCAAAAATAAATAAATTGTCAGAATATCTTCACTAATACAATTAAAAGTACAGTGAGAAGACCCTTTTATTTTTTAAACCGTAACTGTCAAATGATTTTTTAAATAACTAATAAGCAATATAAATAATACAATAGGTACTTTGTATTCATCGAAAATCTATTGACTCATTAAATTTTAAATAGTCTTAGTCAATTGAGGGGCTAGCCCCTCTTCAAAAAATTAGCTGTAACTCTAATATATCGACGTTACAAATTTTAAAAAGTCGGTTGCAAATAGTTAAACATGTTTTCAAGTTAATTTAGTTAGCTTGAACCGCCAGTCCTCCCATTTTAAATTGATCATAACTCTAGTAGAGTTAGGTTGAATATTTTAAAAAGTTGGTTACAATTGGTTACGATCTATAGGAGTGTAAAAAGCTAAAACTATTGTGAAGTTAATTTTTAAATTCAACCAAAATTGTATCACTTTTATGTGCATATAATGAAACTATAATTTCTCCCGAGCTTGAAATCTTCTGGTCCAAAGAGAACCACTAAAACTATCCAAATGTACCTAGAATACACACAATTTATAACAGACACAACACAGTTTGTATTTTCAAATAATATTCGAAAAAAAATATATGCATACATATACTCGTATATTATATATTATTTACTCACTTATAAATTGAAATTTTTTTTAATATTTGAATTTACTATATAAATTATATTATGATACAATATATAACATAAAAGATTTGTTATTGATTGACCTACACTACGCATGATATCAATATAGACTAATGTTTACAGTTAAATAGGCACACAAATGTATAAACTAGTAAGTATAAGTTGATCAGAACAAATGTGAAATGTTACATTTGTATCAGATATATAGTTTCATTTTACAGAATTTAGTATAATAATTGACGATTTTTTAAACTCAACTTTATAGAACAAAATTTCCCAGTTAATGATTTTATAGAATTCAACACATGCACAGTATCGTTTCAAAAATATATTAAATAAAAACCATTTAAGATAGTAAAAGCAAATACGGTGAAACGAGTTGCTTTCACAAGAATAATAATAATATACAATTAAAACATTTCGGAATATTTAAAATTTAGAAAAAATATCGTAACATTAGCTAATTCACTCGGCTTTGCCCGAGTTACCTAATAATTTTCAGCTGTCCTGTCCGTAGTTGCCCGTGCCAACTTTTTGTTCTTTTTACATTTATACCCATTTTCCTTTGCCAGAATCAGTATATTGAACGAAAAGAAATTCACTCAGCTTTATCGAGCTCCGAGTTTTTACATGATTTCTTAGATATAAAAAAAAAGTGAGTCAACACATTCAACGACAGTAGTCAGAAATGTTTATTGTATAATCAAAACATAATCAATGTAAACTATAACAGTTTCTATCTTAAAGACAAAAAAACGTAAACGAAAAATATCTTAGTCTTATTAGGTTATAATAGACTTAATAGACTGTAATCTAGGTAGTTTCTGAATCATTTGGGTTCATAGTTAAAGGAGGTGGGAAGTAGGTTGAGGGCAACTAATAGGTACATTTTTTTAAATTACGAAAACAGCGACAGGGGTAGTAGTGGATCCAAATTACCCTACTGCGCTCCCTCCCCCAAACACCAGAGTATAGTATGCATTTTCTTGTATTGTGGTAAAATATATCGCAATTTTCATTGTTGTAAATAGTTTTACACTTCCCCCCCTCCAAAAAAAAAAAAAATAATAATAATAATGTCTGAGTCTGAGGATACACTCCAGGTTTGAACGATCAGTAAATATTAGGTAGCGTAAGTTTTCGTTTTAGATAGGTATAATCTATAATCTTTTTCTTATTTTCCATGGTTTTGGAAAGAATTCCAAAATATTCCCAATTTTTTAGCACTACATATCACTTTTCACAGAATATTAATATTCTAAACTGTTTTTTCAGTGACATTAATATTATAATTATAATTATATTCGAAAACTATAAGGTTTTAAAATTCCATACAAAATGTAAGTCCGAGCGCGTTAAAACGAAATAATAAAGTTATAGTAACATGGTGCAACGTAATATTATATACTGTTGTATAAAATAATATCGTGTCCCGGAGCGTTTAAGAGATTTTCAGGGTAAGTATACATGGACATTAAACGCTATTAATGTAATATTTCTTTATCGCTATAATATTATATTATACCGGTTACATAGAAAATTGTAATATGTGCAATAAAATATTGTATATACTTGCAATAAAAAATGTAAAAAAGAAAACTGTCTTAATTGCCCATTGTTGCAACATGATATAGTTAATGTAAACTACCCCCTGTATACGTTTTGAATTATTTCTATAACGAAAATATTACACAACCATTAGAGTTTTGTTTTTATTCATTGTAAGTATGTTACTATTTATTATCTACGTGCTACACAACCGGTATAATGATTACTCAATCAACTAAAAAAAAATAATGATGCGACGAGTAAAATAATTAGCCGTGTGTCATTTAACGATTTATACATACTTAGTCGAAATCATTACATTTTGCTATGAACGTATAATTGTATTTATTGTGTTTATCAAATCAATAAAAAAAATCATCCTATTCTAGGATGACATCTCAATGAATTTAATTATCACATCAAAAAAATCGTCTATATTACATTAAAATAACCTCGTATTTGGCATAACATTGAAATACTTAAATATTTACATAATAACTATGTTTTTTTACTCCAAAAATTTTTTTTTTTTCAAAATATGCTTAATATTTGTTTCAGCAGACCATTGGCAATTTGCTTTAAGTTTTGAGCGTAGCGAATAATATTATATTGGCTTCACTATGGTTTTTGCAAATTGTTTTTTTGTTAACAACTTTTCTATCAGACATTTTGCTACCAACATAAAATGAAAACAGAACATTCTTGTTGGATTTTGCATCTAATAGGTAAATTAAGGAAGTCATTTTTTTGATTTTATCAACAATTATAATAGTGTATAATAATGTGTGACATGATTATCTTGTATGAAAAACAGGACAATTCACGGAAATAACGGTTTCATTATTTTAGATTTTGTTTTGTTTTTATTATTATTATGATTCGGGAAATATAATCGTAGAGCTCTGCAATTTTAACCGAATTCTTATATTTTTCAAGTACGAATTTGTGTTTAATTTTCATTATAATTTTTCAGTGACGACATAAAAATACAATTTTAGATCGCATTTAAAATTCTGAGTGAAACGATTTTTTTTTTATCTGTGAACCACTTTTCTACCAGCAATTTCGCTTAGATTTTCAATTACAGCACTTTTTCTGAAAGGAAATCTGGCTAGGATGGTACTTTAGGGAGTTAATTTTTTTATTTTTACAGCTTTTTTCATAATAAATGGCAAAAACATGAGAGAAAAAACGTAGGAAAAACGAAAAATAGGTAGAATATTTAACAAATATTAAAAAATATAAATATGCAATTATTTTTTTATAATATGACTTATATTTTGTTGAAAAAGCAATACTATTAACCGAATTTCGCTCAGAATCGATTTTCGTTAGCAACGGTTAATCATTGAGTACAGATATACATTATATTTCCTCTCAGCCTTCCTAACTTCTCACCTACAACAGGGGCCCATTCATCATGCAATATATATCCATATCTTTTTAAAATTGAATTTTTGAGATTTTTAAATGATTTTTGCAACTTTTGTTTTTTAATACTATTTAAAATCTCAGTTGTGTATACATTATTGTTCTCGTGGCTATTGCCACTATAGTGAGGGATATGTTTTTTCTGGCAGCCAATCCGTTTGTCATCATCCCGTCCCCCGAGGGCTTGGCGAACACAAACAAAAACTGTCTGTCGCTGTTGTTTTCGGTTTTTCAATACGAAACTGCAGTGCACGTTACATATATATATATAATATTATACAAGCATTTTTGACACGTTGTTCTGTGGACATGGTCAACAAATAAGTGGGTTTCGTTCACCTCAAGGCCCCGGCTCAAGCAGTACTGTTCGCACATACCTTTTTTATGTAAATATTCTAATCTATACCTTGTATGACTACAGGCGCTTGCATATATTATTATAACATGTTTCATATCTATAAAATGTTTATAAATATTAATCGTTGTGTATCAAGTAAGCCCTGAAATCCGCGAGATATTCCCTACTTAGACGGGGCGAAAATAGCTTATTGTTACTATGAAACACCTCTGCATTTAAGTTAACAAATTGTCTGTCAAACAAATTTCATGTAATTACATATTATTGATTTATTACATTATGTAAAAATACATCTGGTATAGTTCAAAATTAACATATAAATGTAGAGAACATTACAAAATAACAGAAAATGTATCTTAAGTTAATTTTAAATTACCTTATAAGTTTTAAATCAAAAAACCACAAATGATTATAGGTAATAAGTACATGTTAAAATAATAAAGCAATACATATATTATAATTTTGTCGAAATACAAAACGAACACGTTCTATTAGAATGAATACATAAATAACCGAATATCATATATTTAATATACTACTTTTTTTTTTGTAGTATGTTTCTATCTATGTTATGTTATAATGAAGTATAAAAGAAAATTGTAATTGTGTATAAGTATATTATACCTAATCAAAACTAGAATTAGTTTCTAGGTAACATATAAGAACTGAATTAAGATATTGTAATATTTAGTGAATTTTCTTCCATTATATCTAACCCGATAATAAAAATTGAATAAACGGATTCGAAAAAAAAACTAATTTTGTTTAAAGTAAATAAATATACGAGCATTAATCATTTTAATAATTTTGTTTTTACTTTATTATTTTACTATTCATTTTATTAATTTATCAAATCAAAAGTTTTACCTTTTAACTTGGTTGAAATATATTATTTCGAGATAGAATTACTAAAAGAATAATCAGTTTTTGTATTCATTCAATCTGAAATAGGGATTTAGTCCTCACCCCCTGTGTATTTCTTTGATATCTATTATATTGTCATAATACTAGTGGCGTAACATCGTGTGCTTAAGTGAAACTCCATGTTATTCTTATGTATTCTTATATGAGATGTATCGATATCGTCATCGATGAGGGGAATTCAAAATGAAAAATTTAAAATTTACTAAAATGTTCAAACAAAATTAAAAATAATTATTTTATACATTTTTATAATGTTTATAAATGTTTGGTGGTTGGAAATCGTAAGTAAAAATATTGTGTCGTTGTAATCTCTACGATTTTTTTGAAATTGGTGAAATTGTGAATTGAAAAATTAAATATGTTTTATATTTTATCACCCCCACTTAAAAAAAAAAAATTATAAAACTCAAAAATATTTCAATTTCGATTTAGGATTTAAAAAAAAAAACCACCCTTAAAATTGAATTTAACACAGAACAAACGTTATTGAATTTGTCACGTCGTATAATATATTATACTGTACTTATAGGCAGTGAGAGTATGGTTTATAGACAAAGAAAAAGAACACGACATTCTAGTGGGATACGAAAAAGCAGCGGGAAAATTACACGAGTAGGGAACGATAATATAGCGTCGCAAAATGTCGTTAACGTCACTAGACGCGGACAAGTGTCGGACGCGTAACGGACGATTTTTCTCGTCACGTATTCCGCGGTGACCGATCGTCACTGAAAGTGAATGGAATGGGGGGAGAGGGCATCGCATCGGAGCGATTTTTCACCCGTTGGTACAAACCTAGGAACCACGGTCAGGGTTATGGAGAGAGGGGTTCGAAAGAAATACGTTTCACGCCCGTATTTATAGAACCACTCGGGTTACATTAACTTTCAGAAAACATAATTTTTTCAAGTCTAATACTGACCGTATTCTCCTCTATCGGAAAGTTTCTTTTTTAAATAGCTTAAAAAATAGATACACAAGTCGTTAAGTAATTAAATGTTGCATGTTTTATGTTAATTTCTAAAAAAGTATACCTGCATAAGAATATAGTATTATCGATAAATAATCTCCGGAAGAACACGGATAATAATTTTGCCTTCTATAATAATATTATATGAGTGTTTTTGGCGTTTTAAACTAGAAGTCCGGGGTTTCAGTTACCAACAGCAAAACGATTATTTTCTTTAAAGTTATAAATTATATCATGATTAAACCGTAATAAATGCTTGCGACACGCGACTACTTAATATTATGTACATGTAATTTATTTGCAATTGAATTTGAAATTATTTTTAAAATGAACAATTTTAATTTTTGTAAAATTTTCCCCTAAAATAGAAACTATTGCACTTCATATATTTTTATAGATGCCTGCAGGGCCGGGCTTATCCAGTAGTTTACTGTACTAGAGAACAGTGAGTCCCTGTTATTGGTTGGATTGTGGACTGGTGCCTAAAAAGGTCATGTATTACAGGAGACAAAATAATCAAGGTTGGGCTACCTTTATATTTGGGATAGTGAGTTGGACCCTACACAGTTCGGCCCTGATAGACCCATCAATAAAGTCAAGAAAATTCAAATTTGTATATTTATGGTATATCTTGATGATATATCTAAAAGATATATCTTAATGATATATCTTTTAGGGGTTTGAACTTAAAACCCCTTCGCTAATTTTATACTCAAATAATTTCATGCTTTCACAAAATACTTCCGTGATTTAAAAATCATATATACAGAATAATATATAACAACACTCTAGCAACCATACGTATTTTAGATCAATAGTAAATCAAAAAATTGTTTGTTTTGGCAAATCGGCTAGGATAAAATACCTTTCCAGTGACAGAACTGTTTTTTTATATTAAAATTGCCTATATACGACCCCTTAAAAAATTGGTATTCCTTTTTCTAATTAATGAACATACCTATGGTTTCCCATCAAATGACTACAAGTTTCCGGTCACGATCAGGCATTACCTGCAGGACGTGCTATCGTTATAAATTTACTCCCTAAATAAACATTTTAACTTACAATTTTGATGAAAATCGTAAAATATCACGGAAAATTACTTAAAAATATTTAACCGATCTTTTCTCAGAATCGTATTTCATTAACAATAATTTACCATTACGTTTAGATATAAATTCAATGACTTTATGTACTCTACCTTCTCAATTACCCACCTACAGTGGCATACACATTAACAGTATTAGCTCTTTTTTATTCGTGCAACATTATTGGAGTGCAATTAAGAATTTGCAAAGCGTTTGTCCCGCGATAGTATAATATTATTAATAAGAAAAACAAGAACATCCCTCGATGTCTGGTTAAGATATTTGTTTTGGGCGTGTCTTTAGAGGGAGTGAAAGGTTATAAGTATAATAATTATTATTAATATAGTTGTTTTATAGATTTGAAAGTAATAAACGTCGAGTTTATTAATCAATATTCAATTCGGAATTTATTAAAATATATTACGATATTTTCGGTTAGTTATTTTTCACAGTTTTCACTACCATTTTAACAAAATTTACTTTTTATCTATTCATTACACTTATTTTATAGTTAACTATCTAATCTACAAACCAGATAATAATATTAAGAGTCCAGTGAGAACCTGGGTGTACTAACGTAGTCCTAACGTAATAAGTACCACTTAACATAAAACGGATAAATATATTTGTAATCAAAAAACCTGAGGAAAAACGGGAGAATATATAAAATGTAGATATTAGTTAAAAAAGTATTACGACTTTTTTTTTTATTCTATGAACAACTTTTGTTCGAGCAATTTTGTTCCAATTTACAATGATAGCACTTTTTCTAAAAAGAAATCTGACTGAGGAGATACTTTATAGAGGTCAATTTTTGATTTTCCTAGGATTTTTTTTAAATAAATGGGAAAAACCGAGACAAATTTAGGGAAAACGGAAAAATATATTAAATAAATATTATTAAAGAAAATATATAATGTGTATGTTATTATTTTACCATAATATAATATATATGTTGTTGACAAAACATTACTATCCAATGAACTCTGCTCAGAATCGTTTTTTTGTTAGGAATGGTATATCGCTGCTTACAGATATACATTAAATTTCTCTCTAACTACTTTCAACCCTATTCTACCTTTTCTATCCTCTACTACCTTCCCAACTTCTCACCTACAACAGTAACTCACTCACGTGCAAAGTATGTCCGTCTTTTTCAACTTCTCGTTCTAATCGCAAACGTAATTATACGGTTTTCTTTATCATTTTGTAATGGGTACCACTCCATATTATTATTTTTTTCTCTATGCAACTTGACTTTCCTGTAAAACTCCGTGCGATTCTGTAATTATTAAATCTTTAGCTAGAAATATGATTGAAACTGATAAAATCAGTAACCAATTAAGTCATTAACCTTAAAATACGATTCTATAACTGAATTGTATTTTTAAGTCAGTCTTTATGAAATTAAAGTGACTATAATAAAGTCATCTTAATAATAACGCGAATGATACTGTGCAAAATCATATTTAATACTTAATAATTTGTATGTCTTTATAAATTGATTATGATAACATTGATAACATCAAATGTGTGTGAATATTTGGGTATTGGATATGTGAAAACTTAAATTATTGTTATTTATAATTTACATAATTAAGTTGGTTTATTTAATTAAAACAATAATTTAAAAATATTTAGATTCCGTTAGAAAACGAAACACAATAGCACACTATTGCAAAATGTTCCTGTTGTGAAATATATTAGACACCTTATCCCCGACATACATTTAAATCTCAAGGCAAAAAAGAAATGGACATACTTCGCACGTGGATATAGCGTTGTAGAAGGAGAGAAGTTGAGTAAAAGTTTAACGCAACGATTAACCGTTGCTAACGTAAAACGATTCTGAGCGAAGTTCGGTTAATAGTATTGTTTTTTCAACAATACACATGTCATATTATGGTAAAATAATTAAATAGTCATTATATATTTTCTATAATAATATTTGTTAATACTTTACCGATTTCCCCGCTTTTTCTACGTTTTTCCGTGTGTTTACCATTTATTGTTAAAACTCTTGAGAAAATCAAAATTTACCTCCTTAAAGTACCTACCCAGTCTGATTTCCTTCAGAAAAATGCTTAACTTAAAAATGCACAACAAATCTAGGAGTATGATATTATATAAATTAATAACATATTTGATGATGTCACTTTATTTTATTTCTTAACGTTGTCAACACTGTGCATTTTACAATAATTAATACAATTATTTTATGCATTTTCAGCAGACTTAAAACACAGTTTAAGTCAGACGACTTAAAACTAATTTTACAGAATCACTTTTTGAAAGTCACGCCATAAAATGAAAGACCATTGTGTTTTAATGAGTCTTTTCTTATTATTGAGATTATAATATTGTGTGTACAAACGATATTTAAACTCGGGTTACTATAGTTTATACGACCGAAAGCCGGTTGTGTATATAGTATACAGAAACATACACCTATCAGGGATTGATACGCACGGCGTCGTGTGTTTATAATACGAGTATGCAGTTATCTTTTCTGAGGGTCTCGTATATTGTAAAATGACAAGCCGCAAACTCGGTCAGGTCCTCGTCGTCGGTCGTACTTACACAATATACTGCGACGGCGGTGCACTCGAGCGAGAAATATAATATACAATAAACACCTTAATTATAATCAGAACATATTATTACAATTATTATTATTATTATACACGCGTATTTTGTAGTAGTATACCTATTATGGTAGCATTTGTAGGACCTTCGTCGCGTTCCCGCCGACCGGAGTTGTAATACACAAAACAATAATAACAAAAGACTCGCGACGACAAACAATCCCCCGAGAGATTGCCGAGAGGATGATCGCGCTTATACTTACCGCGAACCACATCTCGCCATCCGCGACTTAATTCACTATAAAACTATACAGAGTGTTCTACAATGTTAACTGTATGCTAATATTCATTTTTTTTTCAATCGGGTTTTTGTGTCAGGGGGACACAAATGTAGAGAAAAATTAAATTTTTATTTTTATCCCTTAATCGCTGAAAAAAATAATATAGAATACACTGTTTATAGGTTAAATAGAGACGTCTACAGGGTGTCCC
This sequence comes from Cinara cedri, assembly GCA_902439185.1. Taxonomy (NCBI): domain Eukaryota; kingdom Metazoa; phylum Arthropoda; class Insecta; order Hemiptera; family Aphididae; genus Cinara; species Cinara cedri. The sequence goes on along the minus strand of CABPRJ010001946.1, from coordinate 25,600 downwards.
ATTGGGTTCTGTGGATTTTTATACATCCGTAAATATACAATTTTTTTTGCTAATCGAATTTTATATCAGGAAGACACGTATTCAGAGTGATTCTTATATCGTTGAACACTCATTATTTCTCAAAGTAAAACTTTTTTCAAAATAAATATTTTTTGATAATTTATAAAACAAACAGATCTAAAATGTCATATTATCATTGTTTTTTGTATGTTTAGTGCGTACCACCAGTTTAAGGGACTACAATATTTAATGAATTCTTACAAACTTTAGTGCTTAGTTTAATAGTACATTAAATATACAAGGTGTTCCATTTAAGTGGGTGCACTCTATTTCTCGGAAAGTGTTTACTTTTTTTCAGTTTTTTTTTTTCAAAATTTAAGAAACAAGCTGCTCTAAAATTTCACATTTCAATTTCTTAATTGTAATATTAATTAAATTACTAATTAAAATTAAACGTTTGGAGTTTTTAAATGATGAAGTTCTAAATTTAATATCACATAGACACGGTCAATAAATACATCTATTACATAAATTTACTAACCGTAGCGTATAGGTATCTAGGATATTGACGCTTTCGTACAATACGATTTTTTTGTCTTATATTATTTTGGCACTTATGTTTTCCATTGTGCGCCAACTAGATCCAAAATTCTAAAAAAAACCTCTTTTATAATATTTTTATTTGAGCAATATTTCCGTAGAAAAGTTGTTAATAGACCGAAAATAAAAATAAAAAAATGCATACACTTCGTAGTAAAACCAATACGTTCCTAACAATTTAAAACTTTTCTGTATATTTTCTACTTTGTAATTACGTATACACCACTACCAAAACCTCAGATTTTTCCCCTTATAATTTTCAAATAATTTCACGATTATATTCCATAATATTCACCTCGAATTCTTTGTGTTGTCTAATTGTGTTAGTTATTATTGATCATGAAATAGTAAGAGTTTACGAGTGTAATTTTAAAAACATTAATGAGTTAAAATACGTAGATTTGACATTTTTTTGCTTATTTCAGTATTTTTTTTTTTATGATTTTAAATATTTGTTAATACTATTTCCAAGGCTAAAATTAATTTCTCTTAAACGCCTATTTGTTGATTTTAAGTACTATAAGTTTCGCGAACCCTGGTCATAATATTCACATTACAAACTCAGCGGTACCGTCATAACTGGACCGCACGAGATACACAATTTCGCGTATTTAAAAATTTCGAATTGTAGTGATTTGGCCTGTAAATTAAATTGATTGATCTACATGACCGTAGTGGCGTTTTGACTGCATATATTTTTCTTACGAATGGACCAGTATAATACTAGCATGAACTATAATAATATGGTTAACCATAATTATCAGATAATGCACGTAATTAGTGGCGTGTCCGATATTTTCAAACCGGTGAGAGAGTCAAATTTTTATTTTATGTACATAGATGATTACTATAAACGGACATGCTCCGTTTGAACCTATTTTAATTAAAATGTTTTTGATTCCTTTTCAACACATTACCTACCCACGTAGAGGGGTACATTTTGGCATAACATGCAAAATTCATAATGATTACCCTTTAATCTATAGTGTAAATAGTCCACAATTAAACCACAGGATTAAAACCAGATTAAAAATCTAAAAATCTAAAACAGTGATAACATTAATTTTTAATTATTTTGAAATTCAATCAGGTGGTCGTTCATAATATGGTTCTAAAATTTGTTGAAGTTGTATATAACTATATTACTAGTGCCAATTTCCAGACGGGTGTTTTGGTGTTCAGGTTAAAAATATAATACATTATAAATTGTTTAGGTTTCTTTGCTTACCAGTTCCAAGATTAAAGAAATAATATATTATACATAGGTATGTTGTCTTTTGGTAAGCTATGCCGGTAGAATATAGTGGAAAACAAAAGAACTGACGGACGTACCACTGTTTTAGGTATAAAGTCAGGAATATGTAAGTAGATGAATTTAATTTATATCTGTATTTGACGGTAAATCATTGCAAACGAAAAAATATTCTGCGCGATACATTTTTTGAAATGTAATGATTTTCACGATTTTCGTCAAGATTTTTGGTCGAAAAGTCATTTAGTGTAAACACAGAAAAAAAAACACATCATCATAATATTATAGTAAAACCAATTCATTCCAGCGCTCTGCTTGTAATATACCTAAAATAACGAACATCCGCTAACGCGTCGGTCCAATTTTTTGTTTTTCCCTGGGTCCGTTAAATCGGAAATAATTTCTATAGTTTATGTCCGGCCATATGACATATTATATTATTATTATTATTACTATTATTATTATTATTGTTGTTATTACGTTCCATTCTCAGATGTTATACTTTATAACTGCGTTACAAATTTTATTGCCGTATCGCATATTATATTATAATATTTATAACTAATTCATAATTAAATACAAGAATGTGTACAGTTCGTTTGCCTCCGTAGATGCATAGAGCCTGTAGTCGCGAATACGTAATCTACGAGACCCAAATGCAAAACGGAATGTCTAATTAATCTGTAGATATACGGATCCGAGACGGTAGGTGAGCCGTGCATTAATCAGGCACGAAGACTGCGCCCGTTCATCAACGTTCGAAGAATTCGCATGTTTCGTCTTCTATGGCAGTATTTGCCTTGCCCGAAAATCCGCTTGATTATGATAACTGATTTTTTTTTTTATCAATCAACAACAACGTAAGATCGTGGTAAAAAATCGTGAAATCCATATTATTTTTGTGTCAAAGTCACGCCGTGTACGAATTCAATCGGATATCATCACATTATGACCATTTTGACTGGTCTACACTATTAGTGTCCTAAACTTGTAAAACGTTTCTTCAAAACTTGATAAAAGTACTATTATACGAAAGGTTAAAACACAAATATGGTAGAAAAAAAATACATACGTATAATGTTAAAAATGTAATAACGTTGATTGTAAAAAAAAAAAACACATTCAAATAAAACACTAGTGTGTAACGTTAAACTATTTATTTGTGGAGTATTTAAGTCTTGACGAAAGAGAAAAATAATTCAGGAAACAGAAAATGTTCAGGCACTTTAAATGTCTAAAACATCAATTTCAACTATCCAGTATATATTTTAAAATCCAAAATGTAGACAATTTGGACATGTCTAAATGTAATTGTAAATGTTTATGTAATTTGTGTTTTTTGTATTGTAAACTATTCCTAACTAACTAGAAAAAAAGTGTACATTATAAAAATACATATTGTTTATTATCTAGATTACCATTTTATTTTTTTTTTGTCATATTATTTTGGACGTTTTTATACTACAATAACATAGCGATTTAGATATTACACGTCCGAATCGTTTGAATTATTTTGGCCCTTTATTTTCGGACATTTTAGCCTTGAACCAATTCGTACAGTATCAAATGTATGTACTGTTATTCTTTCGGTAAACAAAATAATATCATAAATTCGTTTTCCATGAATTATATATTATTATTAGAACGAACCTTTCTTGTACGAATTGATTTGTTCACAGTTGGCCCATCGAAAATCTATAAAATCCTGTTTTTGTTTTTCTTTAAGGAAATTTTACCAAAAGAGAAATTTTTCATTTTTCATATACGAGTAATGTAAAGACAACTTATAAAAATATGTTCCTATTATAATACGAGTATATGTTCTTTTGAAATGCATGGCGCATATACATAATGTTGTAAATTTATAGAAGATAAGGGCGATACTTTCAGAATTTTCCTTTAAATTTAAATGTTAAATTATGTTATAAACAATATAAGTTCGTATTTTCCCCAGACATTACGTTAACATAAGACGGATACTGTTATTTGCTATAAAATAATATGCACGTTGGGGTCTTCGTCGATTTTATATAGAAATTTACGGACATTTAAAATATTGATCAATATACAATAACTTATATTTTCATCACGAAAAAATTAATAAAAATGTAATATATACTATAACAAATTGTGGTTTTGTGTAGAAACAAAATTGGTAATATTTTGAAAAATATTGTTTATCAATAACCCTATGAATCCTGATTTTTTTTTTTTTTTTGTCTGTTCCATGAATAAAATCTTGATATCCTTTAACTTACATATGAAACCATCACATACATTTTCTATAGAATATCGACAATAATTCAAACATGACGAAAGACTTATTAAACAATTTTTTTTATATCTATTATAGTAGTCTACCGGCGAACAGTGTACACTTCTATTAATTTTTATCTATTCATATTTTAAGTAGTTTAAAAGTTTTGAATTGTTTATTTTTTTTAAAAAAATCAATATTATATATACCTGCGAGTTCTATTTTAAAGTATATCACTAAAAGAGGACTGCAATATTGGCAACCCGTTATTGTGTAATTTATTATTCGCACTTTCTCCCCGTCGACACTCCCCTGTCAATGGGATACAAAATATATATAAAGGACTATACAACACAACAAAATCGGTTTAATCGATAGGATGAATATTATTGTGTATACGAGTATGGAATTTACGTTTTTTTCGCTCGTCAATTATACTCGTCTGACGACATTTAAAATATATATATATACAATATATTTGTCCGTCCCCCGGTCCGTTGAATTTTGAATAATGCATAATATGGCAACTAAACGTCGAATATCATATTATTATTATATTTTTGTGGAAAAAGGATTTATACGACGAAACTCACAAAACAAATGAAAAAAATAAAATACATTTTACGACCCGGTACACGAATAACAACGTTTTATAATCTGTCTCGTACAATAAACTGTATTCTACTGCAGCAGGTATTATATTATGCGTTGTTCATAAACGAGTCGACTTTGCATGGTTCGTACGGAAGGCGGAAGGCGGAAGGCGGTAGATGGATGGAAATTGAGAAAAAGTGCTCTTGTAATAAATACCAATAATAAAAAAAAAATAAACAATAATACAGTCTACACGTACAAAAGATAAAGAACAGAATACAGGTGCATACCGAGTTGAACGTTGAAATAGCGATACGATTACCTTAATGTTATCACGGAAAAAAAAAAACTCAATTATCTCATTTAGACGACAATATTTTAGTCACAATTTATTAACGTTGACGCAATTGTTCTTGTAAACTTATACTTATTGTGATGGTATTTCGAAAGACTAAATGCTTAAATTTTACTTTTTAATCCTTATTTTTTAAATTCTGAGTGGAACGAAGAAGCTTATGGTTTTACAAAGATATTTATTTTATTTTTTTTTTAACAATTTTTCATCCAGAAGACTTGCTAGGATTTCTAAGTGTAAAACCTTGTCTGAACGAAATAAAATTTGAAAAACGGAAAAAAGGGGAAAATGTACGAAGTATATAACCAAAAAATTGCGTTTTTTTTTTCTGTGCACAACTTTTTTACCAACAATTTTCCTTCAACTCATATTGATAGCAATGTTTCTAAAAGAAAATTTCAATAGGAAAGTACATTAGAGTGGTCATTTTTCGATTATCTCAGTATTCCAAGCAAATATGAAAAACTGGGATACAACATGGAAAAACCCGGAAAAACGTAGACAAATTAGGAAAATCGATACAAAATTAAACAAATATTATTAAAGAAAATATATAAAGCCTATTTAATTATTTTATTATAAAATTACATATATATTTTTTACAAAGCATCAATATCAACTTAACTCCGCTCACAATCGCTTTTTCGTAAGCAATGGTTTTTCTTTGTTCTAGTCTACGGACACGTTTTTTTCTAGTAAACGCGCTCCGATTTTTACGTATAGCAATTTTCCTAAAAGCTCGTGTAATCTAAATTGTTCTTTAAAGAAGTTATTTTTTTTTGATTTTCGACGACATTTTTAAATAAAAGCACTTAAGTTGGAAAAAACATAGGAAAACGTACAATTTCACGATTTCATTATTTTATAAAAACTCGGACGACGTTTTCTACCATAAAAATGATTTAATCGAAAAATCACAATACACCTTATTGTTGCCTTTTTGATTTACTTTCTTACGGTATCATCGCCAAACTTTTGTGCTACTTTAGAACTTTTAAAAAATTCTAATTTTTGGGAAATTTTTTTTCTGTAATTAAGTTATAAATACACATAGATACTTTAAACTTGGTAATAATACTTATATTAAACTTACCTAGTAAAATTTTCAAAAAAATCAGATGACTTTTTTTTTTATAATTGTTTTGAAATTAAATTTAAATTTAAATTCCCCAAAAAAATGATGGCACTTCAAATTATGTATTACCGAACTGCGGTCAGAATTGTCTTTCGTTAAGCAATGGTTTATCGTTGCTTACAGATATAAATGAAATAACCTTATGTATCCTACCTTCTCAACTTCTCACCTTTTTTTGTTATCCTTTTATCATATTAGCTGCCGGCAGTCGTACAGCGACAGTGTACAGCGATATAATTATCAACGACGTGACAGCAAGCACGGTATTATAGTTATATAGTACAGAGTATACAGAGTACAGTATAAACACTATATAAACCCGTTACCCGTTTGATTAAACGTAATTATCGACACGACGACTCGTCGTACACGCGTATTAACAATATTATTAGACACCTATCATAACGCGAAATAATACACACACCAGCATGTGTCGAATTTTACACGAAAAGCGACCGACAATCCTGCGCTGAAACGCGTCAAAAGCCTGTGCGTTCGACGTGGTGTCCTACAAACGATAATACTCGTGTATATATTATTATACAGGGCGTCTCGCTGGAGATATCACTGACAGTAATTACAGTGGAATCTCGATAACTCGAATCAGTCTGGATCAAAAAAAAAAAATTCTAGTTTTTGAAAATATTTTTTTTATGCAACACAAAGACTTTATTTTATAATTTTATTTGTATTATAAATGTACACAAATATTTCTTTCTATCTTTAATATCCTTGTAAGCATTAAGTATAAATTGATAAAATGAATAGGGTTTTGATTACGATTATCGTTATTTATGAACATACACTTTATTATACGTACATACGTTATCGTTATAGATAACCTATTACGTAAGATAAATTCGTTTATTATTATTTTCGGTAATGTATGTCGAATTAATAAAGTTATAAGCCTCAACTCAACTCAAATGACTTCGACTTTTTTTAATTGAATTACTATTTTTAGCTATTGAACTGCTAATGCTTATATAATGCACGTGCACCGACACTAAAAAGTGAATTTAACGACAATCCTAAAGATCTAAGAAATAAAACATCTCTAAGAGTAGATGACATTCCGGAAAACTACTGCAAAACACAAGAAAAAACATAATATACGCATAGAATAATGTACTATCTTATAAAAGATATATAAAAAAACAGGAATAATACCGAAGGACTTTTGTAACAGCAGAATAATAACATTACTGAAAAAGAGCAAAACTAACTCATGTACAGATTTCAGAAATGTGAGTTTACTCCCCAACGCTTCAAAGATAAAAATTTAAAAAATTTTCTATCGAAGAATATTTCATAAAGCCAACCAATATCTTAGTAATGATCAATATGGATTCATAAAATGATAGGGAACTAGAGAGTCTTAATACAGAAACAAATGTCAAGAAATAAAGTAATTTATTTACGATAACTAGCAAAATCGGAACCTGGTGCCATACAAAATTAACGATGAGCAAAACACAAACAAAATTTTAAACTTGTCCGTTGGGCATTCACTCATACGTTTATTGTAAAAATATTCAATTACATAACTTAAAACATTTTCACTGGTGCCGCTGTGATTATAGCGCCTAGTGCATAGGCACCTCTCACACCCCCGCAGGCACAACCCTGCTTATTAATCATTTATATATATTCGAAAATCATTCGAAAATATTGGCTGGGAAATTATGTTTTTAATAATTAAGGGTTTGGATTTAAATTTTAAAGACAGGAGAATTATTTATAAACTATACAAAAATCAATACACAGAAGTTACAATAAATAATGTATTAGCTAGTGCGAAAATACATAAAGATGTAAGAAAATAATTGCCCTTCACTCTTTCGCTATTATTATTATTATTTTTTTTTCATATACCAGCAGTTATTCAAAAACTGATACATGGAAAAAATGATTACAAAAGTTAATGACAAACTTAACTGACTAGGAATTGGAATTAAAGTGGGTGGTATTTTTATTCCAATGGTTCAGATGATATCGAACTATTAGCATAAACAGAACACGACTTTCAGAGGGCATTATTTGAGATACAAACTGGTATCAAATGGGTATAAACTCAAGGGAAACAAACATTTTATGCTGTCACTATATATCCACAATCAACATACATATTCACTTTAAAAACCAACTTATAGCCCAAGTCTCCAGTATTAAATACCTGGGTAGCTTAACAATAGCTGACGAAAGATCGTGAAAAATGGAGAACAGAGTTAAACGTTGTAAACCTATCTATTTTCAAGTGAGGATTTTTTACCGGTGGTACTTAATTTAAAACAAATTTTAAGATTTCAACAGTTTTTCTCTAAAATTTAAACAAATAGACTGACAACAATTAGCGATACATCAATTTTGTATTTTTATTTCTGGGCTACCTTGGCTATACAATGGAAAAAATAAGACATATACTACTTATACTCTCTCGTTTAGAGTCGCTCTTTGATTCCATGATTTATAAATACGATTTATGTACTGAGAAAACCTTAGTTTAAAAAAGGCACCACAGATCAAAACAATTTTAAAAGCATTAATATATTATATCAACTCACTATACAGTGTACATACATATTACCATTGTACATTAAACGTAAACAAAAATATCATTTTATTTTATTAAATGTATAACGTACGTCATAAGTAGTTGAAACTATAATAATATTATGTAAACAGCTCGTGTTATATTATAAGACCGAAAAACAAAAATGGAATTTAAGTTATCAATAAACGATTAAAGTGGAGAAAATGTTATTAGTTTTAATATGATATGACGTGTGTTTTCGTTTTCAAAAACCTTTTTTATTTTTTTTGTAAATAAAATAATATAATACAATCCCGGAATTTTATCGGTTATCAAGATATTGATGATACTTTCATTTATTTTCCTATATTATTTTTACAGATTTTAATCGTACAGAACAACCGAAAAATCACAAGCACACCGATTAAATATCATGTATGTTACATAATATTTCTACATCAATGACTATAAATTATCTAAAAAAAATTTTGGAAATATCAACTTTGTTTAACAATAATAAAATTGAATAAATGGGTACTTGAACTAAGAGAGGACCTGAGCCATCCCTCATATTTTTTTTTTAAATTTACACTATTTTAATCTGACGAAATTTGAATCATAACGGGCATTACGACGCCGTAATACCCACCTATGTGACAAAATTGCGTTCCCAAATAACGTCTGCACGTTTGGACGTTTGTTACCAATGAAAATATGTTTTGATTTTATCACCGTAAAAAAAAAATAGGTAATTATTTGCTCAGCGTTTGTTTTTATTTCAAGGTATTAATAAAAGTATAGTGTATTTTTTAACAATTCCGCAATTTGATCTTGTTTCATGGAATATCAATCAATTTTATTTAAGGTATTTCACTTTTTTTTTTTCATAAATTATCAATCTTGTAGAGGTAATGTATGAGGCATTTGAACCAAGTAATAAAATAAAGTGAAAAAGTAATTATAATTGATAAATCTAAAAATGTGACATAAATAATAAACTATATTAATTGTTCCTATAAGATTCAAATTTCTGAAACTTAAATAAAACATTTAAAATTTGATTTTTATCACGATATTCTTTGATATGTTCATATCACCCAGTTCCATCTCTTAGGAAAATCAACATCACTCTTATGGTTATTGATTTAGAAAAATATCGAATTAATTTTTTTTACTATATGTACTATGCAGCCATGCTTTCTTTAGACATTAATTATATTTCTTTAGATTTATTACGAAATAAATTTTAATATTTAGTTTCTAAGAATTGATTAAACTGTCCGGACTCTCCCTAATGTATATTATATTGAAAACTATAATGATTAATATTTACTCTCAATTAAAGTTATTTCTGTTAAAACCTGTCATCAGTAAATTTGGATTATTTTTTTTTTTTATCACCGTACACTGCACAGTATACTAGTGGCAGTGCTTCGGTTTGACGGTTTAAGAAAAAAAACTGACCGAAAAATAGCTATATGAACCCACACGGCGAACTTTTCAATCATCTTACGGTGGCACGTTGTTCCTTATACCTAGCTAAATACGTATATACTATAATAATATAGTCTATCGAAAAAAAAACCGCTCGAGTAATAGTCGATTTATATATCACAAGTTCTCATTCCATAGAGTGTCGGAATAACCGAAATTCGCAAACAAAACCCGCAACACCGCGTATTATAGGGGTGTCTTTTTGATATTACATATAGATTCGAGAGGTTCGTGTCAAAAACCATTATAAAAAACAACGTGATGACTATTCTGACAACACGACACATACCTTATATTTTTGTTTGATTAAAAATGTACTGAATTATAAGTTCCGTAAACTTACATTGGTATTGTGACCCGAATGCACCAGAATAATAATTTCACCAATAAAATAATATTATTATGGGTCATAATAATGGTGAAAATTACTATACACAACGTTCGTATTGAGAATGGCGTGACTTGTCGCACAAATAAGATTATGAAGAATAATGTTATACTTTGATGTGTTTTTCTTCTCGAAAAACACTTTTTGGGTTAGTAGAAACGCTCGAATTTATTCACGCCGTAAGCATCTATATGTAGATAGCTTTCGATTATAATGATTTATTTTCGCGTTCAGTCGGTACATACGTATTTTAAACTAAATTACTCTGTATTCTTTACCTTTCCAACTTTCCACGCACAACAGTGGCCCACACATGGTGTGAGATATGTCCAATTTTTTTTTTCCACCGGAGTCATTATCACAATAATAATATTATTGTCGCTCGATTATAAAGTCTCGTCGTTTTTTCGTGGCTTTTACAAAATTATAGAAATAAAAATTTAAATTGTTTCTCGTCACCCAGTTTCACTGTTATATTACGGTAGACGGCCGCAAGTAGCATGTTAGAAATTATAACGTCCCTTAGGGTAATTATTTAATATTTATTACTTGTTTATTTATTTTTGTTTTTTTTTTTTTTACACACAAAACTTCATGGGTCGAACTAAAAGTAGTGGAGGGCGTCTTGTACCTATAGCGAATATGTTCAGCGTTTTAATGTTTTATTTCCAAGTTATGACGCAAGTAGTACCTACAGCTTTTATTCAATCGTATAAAGTAAAAAAAAAAACATTTATACATAAGGTTACTTTAATTATTATGAACAACTGTGTGAAATATTAATCGTGATACAATTTTAGTTAATGTAGTTAAGAATAAAAAAAAAATACTGATACTGGTGATAGGAGTGGCCACTGTTATAGGTGAGAAATTGGGAAGGTAGGATACATAAGGTTATTTCATTTATATCTGTAAGCAACGATAAACCATTGCTTAACGAAAAACAATTCTGACCGCAGTTCGGTAATACATAATTTGAAATTCCATCATTTTTTGGGGGGATTTAAATTTAAATTTAATTTCAAAACAATTATAAAAAAAAAAAATCATCTGATTTTTTTGGAAATTGTACTACGTCTAGGTAAGTTTAATATAAGTATTATTACCAAGTATAAAGTATCTATGTGTATTTATAACTTAATTACAGAAAAAAACTACCAAAAATTAGAATTCTTTAAAAGCTCAAAAGTAGCACAAAAGTTTGGCGATGATACCGTAAGAAAGTAAATCAAAAAGGCAACAATAAGGTGTATTGTGGTTTTTCGATTAAATCATTTTTATGGTAGAAAACGTCGTCCGAGTTTTTATAAAATAATGAAATCGTGAAATTGTACGTTTTCCTATGTTTTTTCCAACTTAAGTGCTTTTATTTAAAAATGTCGTCGAAAATCAAAAAAAAATAACTTCTTTAAAGAACAATTTAGATTACATGAGCTTTTAGAAAAATTGCTATACGTAAAAATCGGAGCGCGTTTACTAGAAAAAAACGTGTCCGTAGACTAGAACAAAGAAAAAGAAGAAAAATAAATAAACAACATTGTAAAACCAATAGCTCCCTCGCTACGTTTGGAATCTAAAATGAAATAAGCATTATTTATACTTAAAATAATTTACGACCGATTGACGATTATATTAAAAATTTCGAACACACTCGTTTATTTTACTATAACATAATATTCGGAATATTATTCGAAAATTCCCAGCGATTTTCGACGGAATATAAAGAAAACAAAAACTGTAATAACGGATGGAATATATTTATTTATAGCTTTATACATATATTACGAAATACAATAAATTTAAGTCGAATATTTTGTTTAATTAAAATCGAATACAATATGTATACAAATGTATTATAACACACTAGATAAAAAGGAATAGTTCTCCTACATCTTCATTCACCAAAAGAAGTTTTTTTACTTTACTGAAAATCTTACGAGGTATAGCACAAAAATAAAAACATAAAATACTGAATTTTTATATCACTACATTTATCATTGAAAATTAAAAATATCACATTGATTCCTTACAGGATCGGATTCGTATGTGATAACAGGTTGAAGACGATTTTGAAAATCCATCATATAAGCTACACATTTTTTATGATATGATGAAAATGAAGCTAAGAATATATTAGGGAATGAACGAGGGATACGAGGTGGTTGATCACCCTATCGTCTCCCTCTGGTTACTAACTCTTAGCTATAATAGTATTTTAACGACGTTTAAATTGAAATTTGCTTTTAGAATAATGATGCAGACAAATATGAAATGACATATTAGTTATTTTATTCTTACCTCATATTATTAACATTGTATTCCTGTGGTTTTGAAAAAAAAAATCCCAGTTATGAAACTGCTCACTGTGTTAGAATAAATTTATCAAATCGTATAAAAGGAAGTTTTTCATAGTAAAGATGTATTTATTTTAAATGAACACTATTTTTTTATTTAACTGCATTGATTTTTTCATAATATAATATACTATACGTGATATTTAAATTTCAAATGAATTATTATTCCATCACAGTTTTATACTTTTAAATCCTATTACATTTTTGAATATCTCAAAATATATGTAAGAATATTTATTTTAATTAGAAGTAAAAAGAACTATCGGGCTTGCGGATATTGGAACAAAGTAAATTTAAAAGTGAAAATTTCATTGGCGAGGATCAGAAAAATGTCGTCGTGGAACGCCATGAATGATAACTATGTGTCGGAAATTATACGAATATTACGAGATTATAAACTAGACAAAAAGTGTTCAATTGAAAAACGAAAAATTAGCTGTTTTCACAATAAAGCTTAACTTTAAAAATATATAATACATTTTACTTTTTCTGATCTCTAATCTTCTAATTCTGGAATTTTCAGTATAAGATTATCGCCAATAAAGTTAATAAAAGTAGAATTATTATATTTTATTTGTTACCTTTATATATTATATTACATTATAAATAAGTGATAAAAAACCGTTTTAACTGTTATCTTAAACTTTTGTTTGTTTAGTCATTTTTTAGGCTGAGCTATTCAGCAACATATTTATCCACCTAGACCAGGGGTGGCCAAACTTTTTGTGGCAGAGATCTATACTAAAAATATATTCTTCCTTTGAGGATCGTCTTCCTAACAAATATTATACATAATTATAAATTACCTAATAGGTATTAAAAACAAACATACATGTACAAATAATAAAACTAAAATATATAGTTAAATAATGTTTTTCGTCATACTTTTATTAAGACTGATATAATATTTTAAATACAATTGCCGGTATATAAACGCTGTTGTATTACATTATTTGATAAATTGCCTACAAAATAATGATGTATTTAGATAAAAATGAGCAGTAATTTATTATGATTTATCTACTAATAATTATATACAAATATAGATCGACATTTAAACCATCCGTAATCTACTGTTAATCGCGATCGACTGTTTGGCCACCTCTGACCTAGATGGTAAAATCAGATTTTCCGAAAAAGTTTAATATTGTAAATACATTTTTTTTTTTATTATTATTTTGCTACCAATATTAAATCTATATCAAACCTATATCAAATCTCTTTGTTTTAATTATTTCTCTAGTATTGTGAGTTTTCTTATTTTCATCTATTATTTAGCTGTAAAGTTAACTTAACAAACCTGCAATTGACGTGTGTATGCCTTTATACAAAAATATATATTATTCTAGAAAATGAGAACGATTAATGTTTTAAGTCATCGGAGAGGAAATGTCTCTATCTCTACGGTGATAATTTATTGTTCTGGTACTGACTCATAAAAGATAACCTTTTAAATGTTTTTGAAAAGGATATACTCGGGTAACTTTTGAAAAAATTCGTACCCTCACTACAATAATAATAATTAACAAGAATTTCTAGGGAGTGGATAGATGAACTGTTAGATTTATACATATACACTATAAAACCTCCACAAATTACGACGCGGTATTATAGACTTTTTTTTTTTTTTTAAATCGAAAAATTATAGGTATTTATTATAATATTATATTTGATTTTTTTTTTATTATTATTATTTATACTTAATATTTTTTCCTATAATAATGTATTATTAATTTGTATTAATAATGCAAATGAAATAATTAATATCTAAATATCCATTCATTCAATCTACCAAGCTGAAACTCTAAGTAAAACATAGCAAGCCGGCAACTATCATAATACCATGCCATAAATGTATTATAGGTGGGAAATTGAAACAGCTGTTGTTATGTACTCGGAATCGAATAGTAGATAAATATATATATATATTATATTAATACAGTCACTATATATTTTATATCTCGTAAAGTAACGATTTCAATATAGATACCAATGCGAAGAGAATCGAGTAAAATTTCAGCTGTAGAATATTCGATCATAGTCTATTACGGTATATTCGCTATTTTAATCAAATATTCTATGCTGGTTTATTTCTGACATTTAGATTCGAGGCATAGCGACGAATGTAACGGTTTTACTATGTTTTAAGATATCAATTTAAAATTCACAGATTATATTAACCATATCAATCTCATGAACAAAAATATCTTAAAAATAGTTTACTATATTAAAAGACATAAAAGACAAAAAGTCACACAAACGAAACAAACAAACATTTCCGCAAAAAAAGGTCAGCGTATCTGGAACTATGAACTACAGTCGATCTGTTTTTTTGTTTAAGATGTATGATAATAACATATATTTAACAAATAATATAAACTGCGAAACAGAATATGCATTATATTACGAGTTATGGCATACTAGCACCTAGTTGTATGAAATTATTTATACTTTATGCTTACAAAATCCAAGATATAATTTACTGCTCGCTCTAGGGGCGTATTTATATGTACACTGACTCAGTGACAAAATTCTAAACTTAATCAACTGTACAGTGTCTTATTTATCCCAATACACATTCTAAAAAACAAAGATGTAAGGCATTTTTTGGCGATGCAGCTTTCGGTTTATAGTTTGCTACATTATTTGCTATTTGGTATAGCAATATGGCCAAAACGTTTCGTTTGTTGTACAATATTTTAGGAATGGTATAGAATTTTTTAGTTTTTCAGCGGATAAAATATATTATAATGTATAATAATTTCGATTAAAATCCTACGCGTGTGCACGTGATAAGCTGACCACGGTCAGTCACTGACCGTACAGTTTTAGCAGCGATTGGTTTTTAGATTAAACTACGTCCCTGAAGTTGGCCCACCCACTTCATCCGATTTCGTCAAAATTGGTATCGAATTTTTGCGAAAAATTTGCGAGGATTCTCAAGTTTATTCCCAGAATTTGCGAGTGGCTTTCACCCTCATACAGGCGAGTAGGCCAATTTTAGGTTTTCAAACCTAGAGGGTGGCTCATAAATGGATTTATGATATTTTTGATATGACCATTTAGTTATTTTTGATTACCTTGATAACACAGATAAAAACGGCAGTTAATATTAGTTAATTGGTTGCCTGCACGAATAAGAAAATACCCGTATAAAAAAATTAATTACCGGGCAACAACGGTTAACTGTAATAGAGGTAGAAACAAAGAGTAAAGACTTGCTATACTAATTTCATTAATTTTGCACATTTAATCTGCTTTGTTTTGAATTCACTCCACGATTAATTATAATTACAATATTGTTTACATAGAGTAATTGTTCAATTATTTAAATACGAGACTAGGAACTTCATGGGTTATGATAGTACATAATAAAGTTGTATGCCTATACGTAATCTAATTAAAATTTAAGGACTTATGCAAATTTATAACTTTTGAAAATCACTTAAAATCTGATATCATATTGAATTACTAAAATAGATACCTATCTACGAGTTTAAATTTATATTACTACAATAAATTTTACCGAATAATTTAATAAACATTTTATCGTTTACACCGAGCGCACAATAAGATTACAAATCCGGATTTTTTTTTATTTTTGTCAAAATCGATCTAGTAAACCGTGTGATGACTTGTAATGTGCCCATTAAACATTAATGTTTATTGTCCATAACAAAACCAAATTATAACTGTTATTTATGACTAATATAATTTGAATTTTTAAAAAAACAATATAATTTATTACGTTAGACAAAATTTAACCTTCTATTATAAATCAATGAATATAAATAATTAATATGTACGGTTTTTATGCATAAGAGTCTGCGGATTACCACTCAGTTAGAAAATTATAGAACTAACATTTGTCTTACGTCTTTCAAATTAATTAACATGTGTAATAAAGTTCTATGTAACCGTACCAAAACTAAGTAATGCATTTTGATATTGAATCTACTTTTTCGAACTAAATAATCCACAACAAACATAAAAGAAGTAATATAATATCTACGGAACATTTTTACAAATAGGTAAATTAATATTGTAATAATACCAAAAAGCAAAAAATTATAACTCGAGTTATTTATTGGTTAAAAAAAAAAAAACTAAAGACCTAATACTAAAGTCAGGTGTACTACTGTTGTAAATGGAAATTTGGGAAGATAGGATACTTAAAGTTATTTAATTTAAATTGGAAGCAACGATAAATCTAACGATATGGTTGCCATTTGAAAATCAAAAGTAGGTAGTGGTTTTATCCCCAAAAATAAATGTGATAAAAACACACACACACATATATACAGTGAGAGTAAAAAGTATTCGTACACCCTACTTTTTTAAATAAATATACATTTTTCTTCATGATTTTCTATTTTTATCAATAAATTAATACATGCATATTATTCATTGACGATTTTTAATTATATTAAAAAAAAAAACCATGACAAATGTTATATTAATAATAATATTCAATAATAAACAAAAAAATACATATAAAATAGGAACAATATATATTCGTACACTTATATTTTAGTTACGGAATCACCTGTTTACTCACAATAATGTTATTAGAAAACGATAAGATATACAAAATGTCACATTAAAAGTTTGTCCCCGATCACGTTACAAGATTATACCAATTCAGTTAGCTTCGAAATATTATTGGAATATCTATCACAAAATGAGTCGAAAAAAATGCGAGACAAATAAAACTGAACGTGAACTAATTCTACGGTTGCATAATTAATGCCAATCATTACGTCAAATATCAAAAATTGTCAACAGAGCTCATAGCACTGTGAAAGACATGATAGATCGATACAGTTGAGCGGAAAAGTCACGAAAATAAGCAACGATCTGGTCGTCCGAAAAAACTTTTTGACCATGATAAACGTATAGTTTAACGAAAAGTCAAATTAAATCCAAAAATAAGCGCTCCTGAAATAGCACAAGATCTTGCGAATTTTTCTGGAGTACGTGTTTGTGTAAGTAAAATTAGAAATTGTTTAAAAAATAGTGATTACCATGGACGAGTAGCTNTATATTTATAGACGAAAGTAAATTTAATATTTTTGGCTCTGATGGAAGACGTTTTGTTTGGAGAAAAGTGAATACAGAAATGGAACCAAAGAATTTACAGCCTACAGTAAAATACGGAGGAGATTCTGTAATGGTTTGGGGATGTATGAGTGCTCAGGGTGTTGGAAACTTACACTTTATTGATGGAATTATGAACCAATATATTTATTTAAATAGTTTGAAGACAAATCTTGCAGCTAGTGCCGAAAAAATGGGCATCAAAGATGATTTCATATTTACACAGGACAATGATCCCAAGCACACTGCAAAAAAAATTAAGGCTTGGTTGTCGAACAATGTAACTGAATATCTTGTGACGCCACCACAGTCTCCAGACATTAATCCTATTGACAATTTGTGGGATTATTTGGACAGAAAAATTCGAGATCACAATATTTCAAGTAAGGAAACTTTAAAAAAAGCTCTAGAAGAGGAATGGAATAAAATCACAGCAGAAACAACACGTCATCTGGTTGATTCAATGTCTAAGAGGTTAGAGGCTATAATAAGGTCCAAAGGCTACCCTACAAAGTACTAAATAGGGCTATACAATAATTTAAAGCTGCTCCGAGGTATTATACGAGAGATAATTTAATAATAAAAATAAAATAAAATCCTGTATGTGTTACCAAAATGAATAAAAATAACTTCATCAGTCTACAGCAACTGTTCCATTTAAAAATAATTAATATTATCTTTAGATACTAATAAATGATAATAAAACATATAAAAATCTATTAGATTAACAAAACTCGTATAAGCATTTATTTATAGTATCCACTTTATCATGTAAATCAATGAATCATGTAATTCAACATCATTTTTAACGACTTCACACTTTTTAATTACATACCTAGTTTAATAATAATGAATTGATATGTACTTTTTTTCGATGCAACGTATTGTAATATTATTAAAATATAGTTAATTAGGAATGTACTGCCCTTAATTACAATAAAATTCAGTGCTTTAAAGTCTAAAAAAAAAAAATAAAATGTAAAATAGGTAGGTACCTAAAAATATTGTGTCCTTCAATCTTCATGGCAAATTAAATACTATAGCGACTAGCGAGAGCTCTGTGAGTGAGAACATTTGTTGTTTACTTTAATTTTATTCCTGCTAGATAGCGTAGGTAGTATTGAAATAATTTATATAACATTGACCAGGTGGTTATCATTATACCTATCTTTGTTCTAAACTACGTCAGTTATGATACGAATTTTGAGTAACCAGTCGCGTCCCTGAAAGGTGACGAGGGGGGTGACCCCCCGTAAATAGTGTGGTGTTCTTTTTTGTTACACAAATTATCCATAATTCTTAAGTACAAATAAATACAAATACAACTGGTTCTAAATGCCATAAAGATAATTCCGGATCTTGAAAATAATTTCATTGAAATAAGAATAAAACAATTCTCATTTATATATTTCAATAAATATTCTCTCAAGGATTGATAGAATTATGGAAAACTAAGTAAAAACAATCAATTTTCAAAGATTTAATAAAATAATATATTAATAAAATCAAAATTGAAGTGATTAATTTAATTTAAATTTTAGATTCTGAGTGTGGCAAAGAATGTACCTATTAAATTTACAATGATTTTTTTATTTTTTTTTTACTATGACAAAAATTTTTACCAGAAATCTTGCTTCAATATGTAATTGTAGCATAGTAGTTTAGTAAGGTCATTTTTTAATTTTCCTAGAAGTTTTCATAATATTAGGAAAACCCAAGATAAAACGTAAGAAAAACGGGAAAATTTACGAAAATGATGCTTTTATTATTTTCAATTTTGTTTTTTTGTTGTAATTCTGTTAAAAATATTCGTAGACTTGAAATTTGAATAGAAAATTTATATTTGCCTTTTTTTGACGTAGTAAAATTGTTGAGCAATTTAAAGATATTTTAATTTTGCGAGTTTTGTACGTAATTTTTATTTGGTAGGTACTATGTGGACAAAATTGTAAGACCAAACAGAAATGCTTGAGAATTTAACAAGGGGTTCATTAAAAGTCGTACTATGTGGCAAAGAATTTTAAGCTGAAACTAACTGGCTTATCACTTTTAAATAGGTATTCATCAAAATTAAAACATTAATAGGCATAGAAAATATTGTTGATCAAACCGCTTGCAAAACGCTACTTAAAATAAAAGTATTTTGGACTTGTTCATACAGCTTTTATTAATTGTTATTCTCTTTGTTTTTGTTATTCATATTATCATTATTTTAATTATTATTTATTTAATGTGAAAAAAATTAATTTAACTTCTAAATTGTAGGTACTAGTTAACTGCATTTGTACAATATATCTGCAATTTTTTAAGTTACTATAAATTGAAAAGACATCAGACATAAGATTTTTAAGTTTTTGTTGGTATTCAAGATTAATACCAACTGGGTAAAATCTATTTTATTTTCATTATTATATTTTCATTTTTTATTATTAGATTATAATTTTAACTATTTATTAATATAATATATTAATACTATTATTACTATAGAGTAGAGGCAAATACTGTAAAAAAACTAACACAAAGATTGTGAACTGTGATAAAAGAACTAAAAGGTTAGAACTAATATTGTTTTTAGTTGATGATATACGAGTAGGTAATGAACCTAATGAATCTGTTTTTGATAAATTTCAAAATGTATTTCATAAGTATAGGTACTTAAATTTTTAATATTTATATGTTCATTTAAAATAATAATTTAAATTATGTAAAAAAGTAAATAATACACTACTATAAGTACCTACTTTTTAAGTTACACCTTTATAATACCATGAACATTCTACTATCTACTAAAAATCAGAAAATTTTACAGGAGCTTCATTAAGTCTTACTTTGTGGTAAAAAAAAAAAAATTGTACTTTATGTAGTATATTTTTTTTAATAAATTAATTTTAACATCAAATTTTGACAAACATAATTTGAGTAAAAAATTATGGGGAACAAATCTAATTTTTCAATTTTTTGTTTCGAAATTATGTATGTTGCCGATTTAAGAATGATGGTGAAATCAGAATTAAGCAGACTAAGTTTCAAAATTATAGCTTTTTAAAGTTCTTATATTATGCGGATATTATATGTTATATTAAATAACTCTATATTGTCGTTCTAAAGAATATTTGACGTGATTTAATAATTATACATGTCCATTATCATCCTAGAAGTCCCTAGTTCAAACTCGGATTTTAACCAAAACTTTTTGGATTTTTTTTTCCTTTTACCTAAACAAGGAAAAAAATTTGGTTGTATCTAGAGACCCAAACCATCGCTTGCTCGAACTATTTTATTCGTAAAATACCCCCCGAATTGTTGTGTAAACTTTTCTATCCGAATTCTTGCTCCGATGTATTAAGTGTAGCATCACTATTAACTGAAATGCACTCAAAATTGTTTTTTAACTAGCAATGGTTTATCGTTGCTTAAATTTATCAGTACACTAGTTTATACAAACGAATTTCTTGAGACTGAGTCGCACCCACACTATAATAATGGCCACCTACAACTAAACAAAGATCACTGGCGAAAACGAGGAGATTCGAAATTGCCTAAACACAACACCTTAATAGATCACCGCTTTCAATTTATTAAATCTTTTTTTTTAAATCATATACAACAAACAAAGACGTCCTAGGATAATGGAGACTGATGCAGCCACTGTTATAGGTAATTAAATGTATATCTGTAAGAAACGATAAACCATTGCTAATGAAAAAACAATTTTGAGCGCAGTTCAGTTGATAGTTATACTCTGTCAACGATATACATATGTCATATTATGGTAAAAAAATTAAATAAGCATCATATATTTTCTTTAATAATATTATTTTTATATTTTATATTTATATATCTGTTTTCCCTGGGTTTTTCCCGGTTTCCCATATTTTTTCCTTGTTTTTCACATTTGCTGGGAAAATTCTTGGGAAAATCGAAAAATGATCTCCCTAAAATTCCAAGTCAGATTTCCTTTCAAAAGAAGTGCTATCATTGTAAATCGGAGAAAATTATTGGTAGAAAAGTTATACACAGAAAAAAAAGCCATAATAATTTTTTTACTTATAACTACATTTCGTACATTTTCTGTTTTTTCATAATTTTATAGATATTATATAATTTATATTATGAAAACCACTTGAAAAATCAAAAAATGACCTCCTAAAATTACCGTGGAGATAAAATTTCATTTCAGAAAATAAGCTACACTTGATACATTGAAACAAGAAATTTGGGTAGAAAAGTTTGCACAATAATTTAAGGGGTATTTTATGGTTAAAAAAGTTCGAGCAAGCGATGGTTTTCGTTTCTAGATACACCCGAAATGCATTTTTTTTCCTTGTTTGGGTAATGTTTCGATAATATCAATATTAAATAATTGTCAAAAGTTAAATAGTAAAAAAAAGTAAAAAATACAAATTTTAGCCAATTGATATCGAACATGGCTGTTCCAATAAGTTTAAGTTAGTTAAATTAAGTTAGGGAGGTGGAGAGATTTTTTTTCCAAGTTGTACTAAATCATGTATAAAATGTAATAATTTATTTAAATAATGATGTAGGTGGTACATTTTTTACAAATTAAACCTGGTCAGTTCAGATTTAATTCAATTTAATTTTGACAAAACAACTTTGACAATATTAATAATAACATTTTTATTTAAATTCAAAATTATAGTTAGTTAAATTAAAATGAAGAACTCATGTATTTATAAAACTAAATGTATAGATCATTTTTTTTCTTTTTAGCAAATCTGTTTATAATATTATCCACATATAATTTTATATCTTAATGGATATGTAGAAGCTCCAAACCAATCAACCTTTCTTTATCCATTTTTTTCCTGTAACCAGGTTTGTCAATCTAAAAATATTAAGGCTCAAAGCAACTAACTAAAAATTGATTGACAAGTGTATACTAGTAAAAGCAAACTATAATAGTAGGTAACTAATAATAATAAATGATTGTACATAAATATATTATAAAAAAATCTGAGGCAGTTAAAAATATTCGTAGAAACTTACATTTTGGACAAAAATGTATATTTATCTTTTCTAAACGTAGTAAAATTTTCAAACCATTTAAGCCGTTTTTGAGTTATTTATAGACAATTAAATTTAAATTTAAGTTTTTTAATTTTTAAGTAATTTCTATTCGGTAGGTACGATGGTCATGAATAATTAATTAGGTATGTCAGCAACTCAGTGATGCACATCATGCCTACGTCATTCACCAAGGCCAAAAGGTTAAGCTGATAATATTATTATCACATAACAAACTATTATCACAGATTTTCCCAAGAGTTTGCTCAGAAAATGTGATAAACCGGGAAAACCGTAGAAAAAATGGGAAAATCAGTACAATATTAAACAAATATTTAAGAAACTATATGATACCTATATAATTATTTTAAAAAAAAAAACAGTGTATACACCAATTCGTCTCTGAGTGTGGGGGGGGGGGCAATTGTCCTACCCTCCCATAATAAATCGTGTGATGTTCTATATTTATTCGTTTTAAAAAATACCCATAATTTGCGCTACTTTGTACTATTTTAGTGCATCTGTACATACAATATTACTTTAAATAACACTATAAAACCATTTTATACTGGTTGTACTAATTTTAGAATGTAATTAAAATATTGAATTTTAAAAATAAAAAATATTAAAATCATAAAATTGTTTAAGAGATCCAATATTCATATTCTAATGTAGATGCAGTTGTATTTAAAGGAACCAAATTATGGAGAGATTATGGATTATCAAGAGATCCGAAGTATTCATCAGAAAATTATTAAATGCTGTCCACCCTTAATGAACAACAAAAATAATAAATATAGGAATAGAAAACTCTCAGCAAGTTTAATGTTAAAACCATTAAAAAATAAAAAATGTTTACATAAAAGGGACTATTGTATTAATAACCACATAAAATTATATGTACAATAGGCTTTATCACGATTAAATACATGTCATGGCTAATTTTTAAAATTGCATAGTGTCCTCTTTTCATTTGGTGGAACCGATTTTGTGCTGTAATATTAGAGTGTTTTGTATTTTTTGTGTTGGTTTAATTTCACGATATTTTAATTTTTCAGTGAGAAAAAGTTTAGATAGTCATTTTTCGATTTTCCCTAAAAATTGGAAAAAAGTAGCAGAAATAGAAAAATGTACGAAATATAGGTATTAGTTGACCAAAAAATGACAGACTTTTTTTTCTTGTGAACAACATTTCTAACAGCAATTTTGCTGAGAATGATAGCACTTTTTCTTAAAGTTAATTTGGCTGGAGAGGTACTTCAAGAAGGTAAACTTTTGATTTTCCTCAGGAGTTTTCCTAATAAATGGGAGAAAAAAAAAGAGGAAAACGGGAATATAGGTAAAAATATTAAATAACTATTATTTAAGAAAATATATAATACCTGTAAAATTATTTTATCATATTATAGCATATATATAATTAACAAAAAAACACTATCAACTAAACTCCACTCAGAATCATTTTTTCGAAAACTTTGTGTTCATAACTTTCCAGTTTTCAACCAAACTATAGCAGATGTATGCTGTTATTTATGAAATGAAACAAACATGGAAGTAGATAGTCTCCATCACACTATTGAAATGAAACTTAGAAATTGTTAATCTTGAACCAAATGCTACTTTGGATAAAAAAAATCTTACTTTAAAAAAATAGAAGAATTTATAATTTAAATTGTACAACAAAAAATAAAAATAATAAAGGATCACTAGAGGATTGATAACTTCAATTAGATTTAGAAAAAAATACTTTGCTGAGGTAGGCATAAATATTTCTGAGAATATATAAAAAAAAAAAAATGAGTTTTTGAAATCAGATTAGACCAGTATTGACTGGTGTATGGACATTGCTAATAATAGATTTTTTGATTGCCTTATCGAAAGTGAATTAATTTATTTTCTTAAGGTTATTAAAAAAAAATAATACCAAATATAATATAAATTAGATTACTAATAGAGTTCTCAGAAATAAATGTGATGTAATGGCATTTCTTTTATCGGTTATTTTTAATAAATGTGTTTTTTATCTGAGATATTGTTTAATATATTTAAAAAATCTTTAATTATTTCATTATTTAAAAATAGTGAGGTAAAGTTATGCGACAATTATAGACCAATTGCTTTGGTATTATTAATTAGTAAAATCTTTGAAAAATGTAGAAAAAAAAGATAAATTCAATTTTTAGGTATGAACATTTTTTTAGTACCTAATAATTTGACTTTAGGAAGGGATTATCTACCAACCATGCTTTGTTTAATGTCACAAAATAAATTTATGAGAATATTAATATTGATAATAAAGTATTGGGAATATTTATTGATATAAAAAGGGTTTTGATTCCATAGACTAAAATATTATGTTGAAAAAACTTGAGTTCTGTGATATTTGAGGAATACTATTAGATTTATTTAAACCATTGAAATTGTGGGAACAATGTAAGATTATTAAAAATCCAAGATCTTATATAGTTTGTAATTTCGTATTTTTTTTTTTCTTTTGGTCTGTGTACACGCTTTTT